>JANHGB010073828.1:0-17934 GCA_026283785.1 Coracopsis vasa
CTGAGATGCCCAGCCTTTCTTTGGCAGACCTTGAATGAATGTTTTTTGTATTTGGCTGTCTATTGCCATCTCATAGTAGAATTTTGCAGCCACCTAATTAATTTTCTGGGTTCCTGGTGGCTTTTGTCTTCTGTTTGTGGAGAGAGAGGTGCAGAGACCGAGCACTGCAACCTGAAATCCTGACACTCTTAGTTCCATGTTGGCAGGATTGTCTCAGACCTTACAGTTTGGGGTGAGTATTGTAGACTTCACAATACATTTCAAAGATAATTTTGTCTTAAGCTCTCTGCCTTGTTTTTGCTTCTTCCTCTGTCTGCTTTGCAAAATGCACTTAGAGAAAAGGTAAGGTATTAACCTTGTGAAAACTGGGAATTACAGAGGGCGTTGCACCAGCACTAGGGAAATGTCGATAAGGCCTCTAAGTATGATAAGACCTATGTAGTAACAGGACAAGGGGGAATGGCTTTAAACTGACAGAGGGGAGATTGAGATGAAATCTTAGGCAGAAGTTATTCCCTGTGAGGGTGGTGAGGCGCTGGCACAGGTTGCCCAGAGAAGCTGCGGCTGCCCCATCCCTGGCAGTGTTCAGGGCCAGGTTGGATGGGACTTGAAGCAATCTGGCATAGTGGAAAGTGTTCCTGCCCATGGCAGGGGGTTGGAACTAGACGAGGTTTGACATCCCTTCCAATCCAAACCATTCCACAATTCTATGATTCTATAGTAGGATCAGGCCCATCCTGCCTAGGCAAGCCAACCTGAAATCATATCAAAAGTCTTAGAGAGCTTAAAAACTGAAGAGAATGGGGTCAGCTGAGGTGGTTGGATTTTATGTCTAGTATGTGTACCCAGAGGGTAAGGTCAGAGCTAGGTGTGAGTGACATTTACAAAATGTTCTTTTATTTTCTTTCTGACTTATGAGAAACATCTGTTGGGGAGTTTGATATAGTCTTATACCAGAAGAGAATGTTGAAAGACTTCAATAAAAGATCTCAAACAAAGGAGGCTGCCCTAAAATTCAATGGAATGTACTGCACATTCTGGAAGATGTAAGAATGAGTCAAATTCACACTCTTGATGGGAAGCTATCTACAAAAAGAAGATAAGAGAGAACTGGATGAAGCACATGGGGGCTAGGATTCCCTTCACAATAATTGTTTAAAACTCCATTGCCTGAAGAGTTCATGAGTAAAGGGAAAAGGTGCAGAAGAGCTGCCTGAAACATATCAGGTGTAAGGGATAAAAGGAAAGTCAAACTGAAGAGAGAAAAAAGCTACAGACCTCAAACCAAAGCACTAGAGGCCCGTACTGGAGTAACTATGTGACTTTCAGCCTAGATAATACAGCTGAAACCAGAGCTCAGCTGTGGTACTGAGATGCAGGGAACATCTCAAGATTCAAACCCATGTTTAATTTATAGAGAGCATGGACTTACAAAATGATCCAAAGAAAAAAGTAAAATGAGTGGTTGTGCCTCCAGGGGCAAAGTTCAAAGAACAGGACAAACCATGAAGAAAGATCCTGTGTTGCAGGAGAACAGCCAGCCAGGAGATAAAGGCATGGGTAACAAAAGGAGCATGTCTATTAATAATACTTAGCTGTTTTGCCATCAGGGAAGCCCCACTGTGACCTTGTGACACAAGTGGGTATGAGCTAAAGCTTGTAACATCCCTGTGAGGAAAGTGGTGCTCTCATTTGCTAGATACAGCAGATGAAGCAACCTACCCGTGGCCACTGTTTTATAGCTATATCTCATGACCTTCTGCTTCCATCTCCTCTACTCTAGGCCATACTTCCAGTCCTAAATGAATCTGTGCCCAAAACACTGCACGCAACTAGATTATAAATAAACCCAGAGTTGTTCCAGCTGGGATACACTGTCACAGAATCTAAAGAAAGTCTTGCAACCAGACCAAATCAAGAAGACTAGAAATGAAATATCTTAATCACACAGGAGACTGACCAAGATCAAATACTTACAGTTTGTGGAAAAAAATAAATAAGTGTAGCTTGATGAAATTTTTTCCAGGGTGAACCTAGAACACAAAAGCACTAAGACATTTGCTCTGCAGAGCTGGACTGGATCACAAGCACACCAAAAAACCTGTATTTATGATAAAAGGGAGAAGTCTGAGTGGTGGCTAGATGTTTCTAATCATCTTATTTTCTCATTTGACAAGCTGAGTGTGACTTTACATTGAAAGAGAGAAATATGAATATAGTGAAAAGAATTTCTACAAAAAATTCTCTCAAAATTTCAGTTCTGAGGAAGATTTGGAAGGAGCGACTGGGAATAGATCATGACTGCAAAGACAAGTGCTCTGAGAATTTAAAACACGTAGAAAATCTATGCTGCCTTATTTCTATTTCCTTTATGTATGTGCTTGTGTATACACATCTACATCTATATATGTATGTATATGTGCCTATATTTCACATGAGAAACATCAAGGGCTAGGAATTAATTTTGTTGCATTTTTATCATTATTCTTTTGCTAAAGATGACACTGATGCAGAATACTTGCAACCAAGAGGAAATGTCGAGCTCCCCTAACTGGATGTGTTTTGATTTGGAGCAGTGAGTCTGGGCCCTTCTCTAATGCTTCAGTGTTAGATTTCCTTCCAAGAATTGTGCTTGCTAGTGCACAAAGGATTCTGCCAACTCACTGTTTGATGGTTGTAGTAATCTGTAAACTAAGGGAAATTTCTGTTCTTGAGAATGTTGCTGCTTTAGCACTGTTACTCAATAATCTCTTTCTTATAGGAATATTTGGGTGGTCCACAATCCATGTAAATAGATGTGTTCATGTGTGTTCTATGTAAGGATTACAAGGCTGAGGCCTTAGAAAAGCTTTTCATCTGGAAACGTAAGGATCAAAATTTGTCTGTAGGTTAGTAAGCAACTAGCTATGAGGCAAGACAGAAGAAGTCAAATTCTATAAAGCATAAAGTAAGGATGATCTCTTTAGTATTCATCTTCAGTGGAGCACCCCAGCTCCCTGGTAAAAAATCCATAGGCATATTTAAATCTTGCACTGGGTCCTTTCCTATGCAGTTTTCCACAATGAATGGCCAGGGAAAGCCAGAGACACACAGATTGATGGATAACTATGTAGGTACTAAAACCTGTGTTTCCCACTTCGTTGTAATTCCTAATACAGAAATACATACATAGAATTTCTACATACAGAAAATTGTTTTTCAGAAGAGCCTTGGAGAAGGTGTATGGACACTCTCTGTCTTTCATAACAGAAAAGTAGAGGATTAAATGAAATTATCAGATGGCAGGCTAGAAACCAAACCAAGGAAGGCAGTATATGTTTCACACCATACTTAGCCGTAGAACTCATTGCGACTGCACATTGTTCTCACCAAGTGTGTAGGTGAGTTTAAAAAATACTCAGGCAAATTAATATTAAAAGAAAAATATCACCAGGGTATGTTATAGCAAAAATGCCGTTGTAGTTCAGGTAGCCCTTGAGCTCCAGATTGCTGACTGCTGACAGAATCTGCCAGGGAAGTATTCTGTATGCTTGCTTTGTTTTTATATTCTTCCAGCAAATCTACTATTTACCACCATTGAAGACAGGTTTCTGTGCCAGGCAGACCTCTGTTCTGATTTAGTGTGGCTGCTTTGATGCTCTCAGAGAAATCTTGCTTACACTGTTTAATCTGATATTTACTCCTTGCAGTAGTTAAACAGACCATTGTCTGTAAGTATTTTCCCAATAGAGCAAACCCTGTGGAAAGAGTAAATATCACAGTTTGGTAAATATCAAGGATCTTTTTTAATGTTATTCTGATAATTGATCCACAGAAATATGCTTCAATATTTCAGTGAGGTTAGCTGAAAAACTATGTAAAAATGGAAAGAAGAATTTGAAAGAATTTCAATATAAGGCTTTTAAAGATCTAAATTTTTTCTTGATCAAGCATGGTAGTTTGTTCAAAACCCCTGTTAAGATGAGCATTTTGAGCAAATTAGCCCTAATGATACAAACACTTCTGCACATGATCACACTTTGAATAACCTCACTGAACTGAATGGATCCAGATATGTTTTGAAAAGTGGCGTATATGTAAGTGTGTGTAGAACTGACATCTAAACAACTTTCTAAAAATCAGCGTATACCTGTCTTGTCATTTTGACTCCTGTGCCCATTTTAATTGATTTTTCAATGTGCTAAATAAAGAATCATCCTAACACAGTCCTGTTTTTGTAATAAAGTGGATTTTTTTGAAATATCTGAACTGTCAGTGGTGATGTGTAGGACTCCAGGTGCTCCCGCTCATGGTATTGTGGAAGGAGATGACTTTAAATACGGGGCCCAGATTTACTTCAAGTGCAACGCAGGTTACAGCTTAAAAGGCAGCCGTGTTGCCTACTGTCAGCTTGATGGGATTTGGTCAACACATCATCCTGAATGTGGTAAGGTCACTTTAACATTCTTATAAAATGTTTTGGCCAATGTATTCATATGAAACTTGAATATCCAAATTTCACTTGAAATTTGGTAGAACTGTGGCTTAACATGATGTTCTTTTGTATGCCTACATTTAGCAAGCAGTAGTGATTCTTTTTTCACTCTGCTGGAGCCCATGCCTGCAAGACTTGCTTATATAAAGGTCTGACTGAAACATCAAATGACTGAAAAATAATTTCCTCAAAGACTTTAGGCACATGCCCTTCTTACACACAGTCTGAAAATCTCTAGGACCAAAACCTAGTGAGGGTCATTGTGTAACAATTAATATCTACTTCCATTACTATTTACCTCTGACACCTTCTCTGCACAAGTCCTTTGCACTCTGTGGAGGTGATTAGAGGCTACTGCTTGAAGACTACATCTTTTTTTGAACAGAATTTGCACCCTAGAGAAAAACTGATAAAAGAGAAACCTCCATTCATCCTGGCTGGGCAAGCCATCATGCCTATCATTCAGTTGTGAAATTCAAAGCCCCTTCTTCTCATCCAGTGGGAGTTTTTAATTTTCCTTTGTTTTGCATAACTTTATTTCCATATTCCAATATTGTATCAACTGGAAAAGTGCTTTTACAAGTGTGTTGTGACAAATTTGGGGGGAGTGTTGTGAAACAGCTGTATATAAATTCATCTGAAAGAGCAAGCTATAGTCATTTTACTATCTAGAGAGAACATCTCCAGTTGCAGTTAACTGCTTAAGTCCCTGCTTCATGATGTCCCTGGCTAAAGACCTATTGAAAGATTTATCTCTGGAATTGGCTGTTAGTGTGCTAGGTGATGAAATTTGGGTCTCTCCTTCCCAGATGTTTTCTCTTTGTATTTAACTCACAAAAAAGTGATAACTGTGAGTTTAGGGAAGTTCAAGTTACTGATAGACATAGGATGAAATAAGACAAGGCCTTCATTGACTTACTTGATCAAGTTTAGGTACACTTTAAAACATGCACTCCACTCAACAGATGATGCCTCTGGACAGAGAGCAATTTGCAAATAAAGCATTATACTGTGGATGATTCCCTGTAGTCTTTAGCTGCTCTCAAGTTATCAGTCACTTGTGGTTCACAGGTGAGAGAGCCTGTGAAGTACAGAGGAGCCAAACTGAAAGGAAACGGGGCTTTACTTCTCCCTTCCTCCTGGTTAAGAAGAGGTTCAGATGTTTTCTTTCTTTACTAAATATGACTCGTGAAAAATATTTAAGTATACATATAACCATCAGCATATGTTAAAATCCAGTGTTGTTAAAGAAAGCATCGAAATATATGCTTAGCTTGAATTCCATACTCAATGCTAAGAGCATAGGCTCTTCATTGAACTGGTACTACTTTGGTTAGCTACGTGCTTCCATGCATTGCTAAGCTGGTGACATGAGGATAAAGGAATAGGACAGTGCCGTACCTGCGCGCTGTTACTGTGCTGATTCATGGGGATTTAAATAAATGCTTAAGTGCTCTGTTATATGTTGGTTCTTTTGTGAAATGAGGCTCAGCAGGCAGCTGAGTCTGAAACAAGGACATGAAGAGGGCATTTCTGATCAACTGATATCATAGAATCACAAACTGGTTTGGATTGGAAGGGACCTCAAAGTTCATAGTTCCAACCCCCTGCCACAGCCAGGGACACCTTCCAGTAGACCAAGTTGCTCCAAGCCCCATCCAACCTGGCCTTGAACACTGCCAGGGATGGGGCAGCCACAGCTTCTCTGGGCAACCTGTACCAGCGCCTCAGCACCCTCACAGGGAAGAACTTCTTCCTAATGTCTCATCTCAATCTCCCCTCTGTCAGTTTAAAACCATTCCTCCTTGTCCTGTCACTACAGGCCCCTGTCAAAAGCCCCTCTCCAGATTTCTTGTCTGCTCCCTTTACCCACTGGAAGCTGCTCTAAGATCTTGCTGTGGCCTTCTCAGCCCTCCATAAACAGAGCTGTATCAACACTAGCTATCTAGACTACATGTTCACTGGTTATCAGGCAATGAAACATCAGACAGAGGAATTAAACAGAATTGCATGTTACTGTCAACCTGACAAGCAAACTGAGATGAAATGTAAAGGAAAAACCAGAAATACCTTTTTAGCAGCTAAATAGAAAGAGTGGAGAAGTTAAAATATAGATGAAAGCATTTATTAGCATCACATAGGGAATACTGTCATCCAGATTAAGGCAAAAAAAAAAAGTTTGTATTTAGAGGAAAAAAAACCCAAACCAAAAACCAAAACAAAACTCAACAAGAAAGGGGAAAATATTGGGAAGGAGGAAGTAAAAGTGATTTTATAGGCAGAACCTAGCACGCGTAAGCCTTCCATATTAAATTTTTAGTATCTGTATATATATGTGTATATATATGTTCTCTTTCAATTCCCATATTTCCCTGAGTTCCTGAGACCTCTCTGTGCTAAGAAACCAAAATGCAACCAAGCATAAACGTAAAAAATAAGTGGTTTAGTTTTATTATCCAAGTCCAGTGCAGTATTGAAAGTACAGGAAAGGGAAAAGAATGCAAAGGACCTGTTTCCTGCAAATAGTTAATTCTTTGATGACCTTGAAGTAGCCCTGTTGATGGGAAATGAACTTCATACACAATCCATGTTCTTTTTCAGGATAGTCAACTATGTTTTAAGACCTTTTAACAATTTGAGCATCTTACGCTAAAGTGTAAAAGAATCTTACATTTACACTAAAGACGCTAAAGTGTGTATTATAATCAGACATTTGTATATTATAATTTCTTCTTTACTCTTTGATCTTTTAGAAGACAGATCCCAGATAGGCCTTGAAAAGGCATCTTTGCTAAAGTGTAGACTGAAGTGTAATCTGAATGAAATGCCAAGCAATCTCATAGGTAAAAGTAATGTAGTGAACCTGATAAAATGGTCACTATTTTTTTCCCCTATCATTAGTTCTAGATGAAAAAAACTGCTCAGATCCTGGTGGCCCTCTCAATGGCTACAGAAGAGTAGTAGAAGACACTGGGGCCTTGAATGGACGCTATGCAAAAATTGGCACAGTCATTGCTTTCTTTTGTAACAACTCGTATGTTCTTAGTGGGAATGAACAGAGGACCTGCCAAGAGGATGGAGAATGGTCAGGGAAGCAGCCAATCTGCATAAAAGGTAGCTTACAATCTTTTTTTACCACAATTCACAAAAGCTGCTATGTTTTTATTGGAGTTTGTTTTATATAATTTACACTTACCGAACAATCATTTTTGCTAAGAATAACCCATCTCACTGACACCTCATACTGAGATTGGAAGTTTGCCAGCTTCATTGGCTGCTAAACTCAGCCAGATAAGATGCCAGTGATTCCAGAAGAGGTTTCCATCTTTAAACATGTGAAGGAATGTTCCCTAAGACCTTTATTACCCTCCTTCTAGAATCAAACCTGTGGAAGATCAAAATAAAAGATCAGGAGCAAATTGAAATAGAAGGAAATTATTGCTTTCATAGGGCCCAACACTCCTCCCACAATCCTTTTGAGTCCCAGTCATGGGATGAACAAGCCTGTAGATTGCCCCCTTGTAGAAAACCATCTGAGGACATGCTTAAACTATATGTGCTTATCAAAACAACAAACCACATCTTTAAATCCTTTGCTAGAAAGGGAATTATGCTGTTCACCTGGAGCTACTCTAAGTGTGTCTGAAACCCTGAATGGATGAGTGAATTTGAGCTAAGGAGCTGCCAGATTAATTTCCCCAAAGCAATTGTTTGACACAATTCAATGGATTTTTTTTAATCATCTGTAGTAATGATAAATAAGGAAATATGTCTGTCCACTGGGGAATTTGCTTTATTCTGTTATTTTAGATGGAAATACTCTCTCCCTGTAACATATAATCATTTGTAGAAAGCATCTTTATGGATGATGACTATGCAAGGTTCCTTTCCTTCCACTGTGAGCAGCAGGAAGATGATCCTGGCAGTTATTTGAACTAATAAACCTGAATATTTTATCCAGCTTTTAAAGTAAAGAAACAAAATCAGAAATCCTAGATATCCCTTCTGTTATTTTGGGCATATTCAGGTAACTGAGGTGACACTTGAGCTGTGAATGTGGAAAAGTACTGTGCAACATTATATTTTTTCTAGCCTGCAGAGAGCCAAAGATCTCTGACCTGGTGAGACAGAAAGTGCTTCCAATGCAGGTCCAGTCAAGGTGAGAATGCAATATCTCAACTACAGTTTAAAGAACAAATGTGACTCCTTTCCACCCTGTGTGTTTAGCCTCCACTGACAATGGAGCAATGAGAGCTGCTGGGAGGGGAGGGCTGGTTAAGTGCAGGTTTGGAAGCTGCTGGAGGCAGCCAGGAAGAAATGCGCAGTTAGAGATGTGCAAACTACTGGATGATGCCAGAATTAGGCTTGCAAACTTGTGGCAGGCTATGAGAACAGTCTGAGAGCAGTTCCTTGAAGCTAATGAGGTGACTTAACATGTGCTGTCTTAATGAAGAAATGAGTGGGGAGAACACAAGGAGGGAAGGGGGTATAGCAATGTAATCTGCTCCCATCAAGCTTCACCACCCAAAGCAAGATAGCACAATTGATATAAAATTGTGTTTGAGGTGAGCATGGGGGAGAGAAGAGGAAGTAGGACAGGAGGGAGTAAAGAATGAAATATCAGACCCTGTCTGAGCTTACCCTTTTGCTGATTTCCTGAAATAGGACCAATCTGAATTAGTGATGCTGTGATGTCCAGGTTCATTTTTGTCCAAGTACTAATTTCTCATTTCAAGCTTTTTTTTTTTTTTTTTGCAGCACATGATTCATTTATTTTTAGATGCAGTGCAAGAACTGGCCTCATCTTTGGTCTTAGGAACGACCATACCAGGTCAGAATAAAGGTCCAGCTCAAGCCATATCCTGTCTCTGGCAATGACCAGTAGCAGATGCTTAGAGACTTTAGGAACAAGGCAAGCACATACTTCCCAAATACTCTCCAACTCTCCAGCTGTGTGATGCATGATTGTAGAGGTGGCCCTGAGAAGCCATCAGGAGGCTTTTGTAGTCATCAGGGGGTTCTTCTTACTTAAATTTCTTAATTAACTTTTCAACACAGGTCTTTCTGTGCTAAATGTTTCAGATAATAACAAGAGCTGTATGAAAGGGCATACATGCCCCCACCTCCACAGCATCATCACGGCACCTAGTGTGTTGACTCTTACCCCTTGAAGTACGATCTCCATTTCATAGCTTAACAGTGAGGCGAAGTGTTGACTATGCACTACTGCAAGGTCACATGCAAGTAGGGAATGGGACCCTGGCAGTCTAAGCATGGCCACAGCAGCTCTCATCTTTTGTCCAAAATATAAGAAAATTGTCATTGCTCTTGTTCTTAATAACTTTACTTTCCTTGAGTGCTGTCATGTACTGCCTCACAGATTCTATCTGATGGAAGCAGGCTGTGTCTCTCTGTGATCAAAAATGGAATTGCCACTTGAAAAAAACCCACATTCTTATGGCTTTTCTGGATGCAACAGTACCAGAAATATCAAGGGAAATTAATTTCTTGCTGAAATTTTCAGTCATAAGTAGTTGCGGTTGTTTTCGCAGGGGGGTCGTTTTGGGTTTTTTTCTGTAGAAATGTGCTTTTAAGCATTAGAGTAAGGGACACATTCTAAGTGATGAACATTTCAGTATGACTGTAGTCAAGCTTATGGTCTATATCTAGGCTGGTGCATATATTTATTTTTTTAATTATGTGCCATGTTTCAGCTAATCAGTACAATTTCTAAATAGAAGCTTAGTAATTACTGCAGTCATGAAATCTCTGTAGTGAAGCAATTATCTCTGCTAATTGGTAAATCAAGCACCTTTATCAACATGATTTAATCTGAATCGATTCCTAATTCTGCCTATTAAAATGTTCACTAGAGAAAAGATGTGCCTGTCTCTTCTCTAGTTAGAGCTAATTATGGCAATGCCAACTTCCAGTGTAATTTCTTTATCTAAAAATGTGGTCTCTCAGTCCTGTTGTGAATGGCAAAAGCTGTTCTACATTCAGAGGCAACTGGTTGCAATCCAGAAACTGTAAAACGAAAAAGAAAAGAGACACAAATAGAAAATTTATAAACATATGTATTTTTATATTCAAACATGTGTATTTATATACATATTTATATGTAAATAAAATAGCTGGGATGTAAATGGGAGTACTGCTAATCCATGTTGGAATGGTATTTTTGCCTTGGTCTTTTGCAAGCAAACTTGATATGCTTTTAAATGATACTTAACACAGCTGGTCATAAAGATATGGTAATGATCACTACTCTTATTATTATTATTATCATCATCATCATTATTATTATCATCATAATTATTATTATGTCATCATAATCATCATCATCATTATTACCTTGTGTTCTTTGTGCCTTGAAACAGGGAAACACCTTTGCATCAACTTTACTCATCTGCATTCAGCAAGCAAAAGCTTGACATCTATCCCACCAAAAAGCCAGCACCGCCGTTTGGAGATCTGCCTCCAGGGTACCAGCATCTGCACACCCAGCTTCAGTATGAGTGCATTTCTCCTTTCTACCGCCGCCTGGGCAGCAGCAGGAGGACTTGTCTGAAGACAGGAAAATGGAGTGGGAGAGCTCCTGTGTGTATTCCAAGTGAGTCTCCAAAGGAGAAAGAATGCACACATCTCTGGAGGGATGGGAGAACAGGATGTATATTCATCTTAGAAAATAAGGGAGTCTCAGCTGTGTAGGCTGCCTCTGCTTCCAGATGGGAGATAGGAACAGTAAAGCTTGGAGGATATGTCAATCAGGGGTACTCTTTCCATTTCTTTATGCAGTCATCTTATTATAGTGCAGCTTTATAAGGTTGTCATGAAAACTCACCTGGTCAAGTGCTAAGTCCACATTCCTACTTCAGCCAGGAATTCACATAATAATGGGAAAATTGTAAGTTTATTTTTTTAAACTATATAAAATACTCTTATATTATAATTTCACAGGTTGGAGACAAAGGTTAATTAGAAAGCTATCCGTCATGCTAACCATTGCAATTTGGTTTCTTTTGGCACATCCTAAGCAGAAATCAAGAATGACATTCAGATTTTGTGGTAGGGAAAAGGTGTTACCTCATTCTTGGTTCATGTTTCCTCAGTCTGTGGAAAAGCAGAAAACATCACCCTTCAGAAGACAGTGACCTCTATGAGGTGGCCCTGGCAAGCAGCAATCTATCGGACAGCCAACGGCATGAAGGAGAACAGTCTCCGGAAAGGGGCCTGGATCCTCATCTGCAGCGGGGCCCTGGTGAACGAGCGCACTGTGGTGGTGGCAGCTCACTGTGTCACTGACCTGGGCAAGACCATTGTGCTCAAGGCAGCAGAGCTTAAGGTGGTTCTGGGGAAATTCTATAGAGATGATGACAGGGATGAAAAGACTATCCAGAATCTGCGGGTAAGTCTGCTGGGAGTGGAAACTGATAAGTACAAGCAGATGCTGATCCCATATGTCTTACAGAGGGAGAAGAATGTTGTCCTTAGAGCAATATATTGGTTTACACATGGCTCTTTCAAATGTGTATCTAGAGACTCAGCTGACAGAACAAGGCACAAGGAGGGCATATGCTGCAGTTCATTAAATTTCCCTGACACTGTTCAACTCCTATGTTCACCCCCTAATACAGATCAGTAAGAAAATAGCTCAGGTTCCATGGGTCATAATGTCTTGAGTGATATTGCCAGAAAAAAAAGTAGAAAAGATGCCAGCTACTGTCAAAAGTGATCAGCATTATTTATGAGGGAAACACTTGTGCTCTAGATCCTGGTTTGATGCCATGAGCACATTTCACATCTCAGCCCCAAGGCTGTACAGCTCTAAACTCAGAAGAAGTTTGTGTCTGACTCTAGCTCCAAAAATAGTACCTCAGGCTCACCACCTGTGTTTTTTAAGTAGAACTGAAAGGTTGGAGTCAAAATGAGGAGAAATACAGCAACTTTGGCTGTGTGTGTCTTTTTCTGGAGTGGCGGGGTATGAGTGAGTTTATCCAAGAAATCAGAGTTAATTTGACTCTTTCCCTCTCTCCCCCATTTTTAGTTTCTTTCTCTAATTCCAGCTTTTTTAGACTTTTCCTTTTAGGAAATGCATATTATTTACAATATTTCCTTAGAGGAATCCTATCTGTTCTTGTAGTGTTTTCATCGAGGTAACTAGCAGTAAAGCTTTAGCCCCAACATAATAGCAGTAGAGCTTTAGTCCCAGTACATAAAATGTATTGCTAATATTCTTCCCTAGTGGGAAGATGGTTGAATTTCAATTAGAAAATAACATTTCAATCCAACAACACCCCCCCCGCCGGACTCTACACACACCCCCACCCCTGCTTCAAATTCTCCAGGCTGAAGATAACATGGCAGTTTAAATCTTTTTAGTAAACTGGAAAAACTTGAACTGAACATTAACTCCCCATTTTGATGAGAATAACTTGACTGCTTGTCATTAGGAAGAGTTTCAGGCCATAAAAACTGTACTGAAGCCCGAGATGAAAAAAAAATAGACGATGATTGATCTCTTTTTATGCTTCTCATTTGAGTGAACACTATGGTGAAAAAACAGATTGGTATTGGAGGGGCAAGGAGAAGTATGCAAAATGAACTAACATGTATTATAGTAGTGTGAAAAGAGTGCCGTTTCCTTGCCACTGCTGTTAACTCTACTATTTTTCCTACTCCCCAGATTTCTGCCATTATAGTGCATCCCAATTATGACCCTATATTACTTGACTCTGACATAGCTATCATAAAACTCTTGGACAAAGCCAGAATCAGCAGTCGTGTTCAACCCATCTGCTTGTCATCTTCTCATGACTTGACTTCGTCCACAGAGGATTTAAAAATAACGGTTACTGGCTGGAAAGTATTGGCTGATATTAAAGATCCTGGATACAAGAATGACACAATCCGTATGGGAGCTGTTCGGATGGTGGATTCACTGTTGTGTGAGCAACAGTATGAGGATAATGGGATACAAGTCAGCATCACCGACAGCATGTTCTGTGCCAAACGAGACCACACAGCCTTTTCTAATATCTGCCCTGCAGAGACTGGTGGGATTGCAGCCATAACTTTGCCAGGAAAAGCATCTCCTGAGCTAAGGTGGCACCTGATGGGATTAGTGAGCTGGGGTTATGATAAATCTTGCAGCCTAGAACTCTACAGTGGCTATACCAAAGCTCTTCCTTTCAAAGACTGGATTGAGAAAAATCTGAAATAAAAAGCCATGTCTGGAAATGGCATTTTACAACTATCGTAATATCTCTCTCAGTCTCTGCTGCATTAGGCTTCTTATCCCAGTCATGAGTCATGTGGGATAAGGTTAAGGCAGACAGCCTGGTAATTTGTCCTAGGATCAGATGTTCCATCAGGCTACTTTTACTCAACCCATGACAGAGGGTCTTAGTGCATGAGAAGTTTTGCCATATTTTGCCTGTCTCCCCTGGTGGGAGGATGATGCTCTGCTCCTTAGTGTGACACAGGGAAACAGGACAGCAAATTCTGACTGAAACTCATCTGTAGCATGGAGTCCCCTAGCGAAAGCAACAGCAAGCCTCTCCCAAGGATCCAAGTGAGTGGACTGAGGGGCTGGAAAAGAGTAACCTGAATTCATTATGATAAATGAGCTTGTTACGGGGTGTGCTCTCTGTATTGCCATAGTACAATGTAATCTTTTTCCCTCCCAAGTACTTTACACATTTAAATAAACCATGGTTTGTTTTTTTTTAACCTACATATCTATGTCTGACATTATGCAGATTCCTTGTTGCTTTATCTGTGGCACGCTCGAGGGACTCTCTACTGCTGTTGTCTGTTTGCACGTGACTCTCACCTGGGACTCTTCAGGCACACTGAAATGCAGAATTAGCACAAAATTCAGTTACTACATAAATAACAACTTTTTTTTCACTTTTTTTTTTTTTTTTTTTTAACCCTAATACATCCAGTGCTACTATTGTTGTACGTGATCCATTGCAATGAAAGGTACAGGGGAGTTCTCTCCCACTTGTATCTTGAACAGATGAAATCCTGAAGCATGCTTTTAAAAACATTTTGCCATGTAGATTATTTCAAAGAAAGACCTATGAAAACCTCAGAAGAACTTCTGATTCATATACTTTCGTGGCAAAACAACTCTTCTGTAGCTCTTCAGGGTGAAGAACAATGTCCTTCCTCATCGTCAGCAGAGGCTTTTCTTTACTGGACTGTTTGATACTGAAGTATAAGATTCTCCCATTGGGTATGTTGTGCAGTGTGTCCTCGTCCTTAATCACTTCTCCTTTTCATTAAATCATTCTCTATTCAGTTGTGGCTAAAGATTAGAGAGGAGCCCTAGTAAAAGTTGGGGAGGAGGGACAGGGGAACATCTTCCATAAGTGATGACTCCTGGATAAGTCATCTCTGACACCATGGTATTCATAAGACCTCCAAATTATTACAGTGCCCAAAGCAGTTCACAGCAATAGTTGTATGTCAAGGCTGGGGCTCTGATGAAAGAATTTAGTACTCTTAACCAAGAAGGACTCAGCCCCTGAAGATGTTTTGTAGCCTACTGCATTGCTATGGCAATTGTAAGCTAACAACTCTGATTTCAGCTGCAATTCTCTGATGCTGCGAAATCTTGTGAAGAGTTTCTCAGCATTCAGTAGTTTCCACGTACTTTTGAATCTGAAAATTGCTGCTAAAAGGACAATTACTACTGGATGTCACTCCATGTAATTTATTTTTTTGTTTTCCTGGGCAGAAAGATTTAATGCATTATGGTTTTGCGCTTTTCTTATTTTCACTGGCAACAGGACCCGGGATAATGTTGCTTGAATCAAAAAGTGTAAGGGCTACAACTAAAGTATATTGCTTCTCTTTATCTTGTTTCCCTGCCTCCTCCTGCCAGGAGATTATGCTTGGCTGTCAAACTGCGTGGCAACAACAGCACCAAAAATTCATAATTAAATGTGAAAAATAAGATATGTTTCATTCCTCTGCTGGGAAGAACATGTGCCAGTGCACGTGTGGTACTCCCCTGCTGACCGAAGGGGTTAAAGGAGATTAGGTGACAGTTTGGCAAGAGCAGATTTGCAGAAAATCAACATGTGTTTCTTCCCAACAGTATCAATGAATAGATTGAGAAAGGAATAGAATTGTTTACTGGAGTCTGGCTTGCCTAGTCAGAGATCTTCCATGATGACATTAAATCAGAGTCTTTACACTCTAATAGTAAGAGAAATTATCTTCTAAAACAGAAATGATAAAGGTCTGTGAGCTGGTTCTTTTCTCAGTCATGACTCCACGAGTGCACTGCTCTCCATAACATTACTCTTCGCTGCTACAACTGAGAGAAGCCCTAGATGTGTTTTTTTTCCCTCTCAGATTTGTCCAGCAGAGAACTTGGCAGTCCACACCAATCTGCAAAAGTCTGTCTTAATTCTAGCTTTAGCCCTCATGCTTTTCCTTTTACTAAAGATCAGCCATGCCTAGGGTTACTGATCCTCTTAACTCCTCCTTGGTATTGAATCACATCCCCATTTGGCTTCAAACCACTCACAGATCTGGCAAGGAATACCTGAAAGTTTCTGGGCAACAATACAGCTGATCACTGGTTGTGTATAAAATAAAAGTATGTTCTTGAAGAGAAACTTGCAGGAATTAATGGAGTGAAAATCACAGGAGCTTGTGACAGCTGTGTGTGCTCTTCTTTTTACAGTCATGATACTCTTCAAGAAAACAGAAGCAAGAAGTGGTCAGGCAATTTTCAACCCTGAGATTCAGATTTCAGTATAGTCTTTTATAGAAAGATGAATTACCTGTAGCATTTGGTTCTACTTCTGAGCCTCAATGATGTTGGAATGCTAGATTCAATTCTGGCTAATCTCTAAATTCAAACACGATGTTTTTATCTCTTTTGTTGTATGACATATCATAGAATGGGTTGGGTTGGAAGGGACCTTGAAGCTCATCTAATTCCACACCCCTTCCGTGGGCAGGGACACCTTCCACTAGACCAGGTTGCTCAAAATAGGGATGAATATTTGGAAAAACCCAATCTGTGAGAAGGAATCACTAATCCCTTTGATAGCTAGGGTCTGCTTTTGAAATGCAAAGCTATTTCAAACATCTCTTTCTAAACAGGTGAGGATCTAGGCCATCTGTTGGGAGAAGGGTGTGAAACAGCGCAACTTGGATAGCAACACATCTTCTCTCTGAGGAAGAGCTGTGCATTCTGGAAAGGCACTAAAGATGTTGCTATGAAAGAAAACCAAAAGAGAGCCAAACCACTTTCTGCATTCTTACCCTCTGCAATGGATCTATACTTCTCCCTTTGTATGCATTTGGGGCTAGGGGTGCATTAAATTCCTTCTAAAAGTCAGGGTGCTTAGCTGAAAAATAAGACTGTAAGGCAACAGACATACTGAATACATGCTCTTATCACGCATACCTCCATGCCTGTAATGGAATTGCCCAGGAAACTTGTATCCTTGAAAACCTAAGTCCATGGTAAGATCACAGGAAAAAAATGTGTATTTGATTAGGATGAGGGAATGCATGCTAAGCTGCATCCTGCCATTTATAAGGACAGGATCAGCATGGTTGCAGGAAAGGCATCCTAGAGGAGTGGGAGCAGTGAGCAGGGTCAGGCAGCCTTTGCTCCATGGTGCATCCCCTGCAGCCTTGTGGCTCTGTATTGTGAAAGGGGTATTCCTGCATGGCTGTTGGCTTTGCATCCTTGGGGCAGAGAGAACAGCCTATGGCAGAAATGTTGCGTCCCTGTGAAACAGAGAATCATAGACTGGTTTGGGTTGGAAGGGACCTTAAAGCTCAACCTGACACGGACAGGGACACCTTCCACTAGACCAGGTTGCTCCAAGCCCTGTCCAAGCTGGTCTTGAGCACTGCCAGGGATGGGGCAGCCACAGTTTCTATGGGCAACCTCTGCCAGTGCCTCACCACCCTCACAGGGAAGAACTTCTTCCTAATGTCTCATCTTAATCTTCCCTCTGTCAGTTCAAAGCCATTCCCCCTTGTCCTGTCACTACAGGCCCTTGTCAAAAGCCCCTCTCCACATTTCTTGTCGGCCCCTTTAGGCACTGGAAGCTGCTCTAAGGTCTCCCCAGAGTCTTCTCTTCTTCAAGATGAACAAGCCCAGCAATGTCAGCCCGTCTCCACGGCAGAGCTGCTCCAGCCCTTGGAGCATCTTTGTGGCCTCCTCTGGCCTTTCTCCAATAGATCCGTGTCCCTCTTGTGTTGTTGTCGCCAGATAGCACCGAAGTTGTCAGGAGGAGCCTCAGCTGCGGGAAACTGAAGCCGAGGCTCACGGCAGTGTCCTGACACGCCGCGAGTGTCCAGTGCCACAGCACCGGAGCGCAGTCACCGAAACGACAACTTTCCACCCCGTGCTGCAATCACAGCCGCGTCTTTGCGGGGCCCCGCTGCTCCGGCCTGCACCCGGCAGGTGGGGCCAC
>JANHGB010073835.1:0-31539 GCA_026283785.1 Coracopsis vasa
CTCTTTCTTTCTTTCTCTCTTTCTTTTCTTTCTTTCTTTCTTTCTTTCTCTTTCTTTCTTTCTTTCTTTCTTCGTTTTTTTCTTTCTTCGTTTTTTTCTTCCTTCCTTCCTTCCTTCCTTCCTTCCTTCCTTCCTTCCTTCCTTCCTTCCTTCTTTCCTTCCTTCCTTCTTCGTTCCTTTCTTCCTTGCTTCCTTTTCTCTCTTTTCTTTCTTCCTTCCCCTTCCTTCCATCCTGGTTCACTTTCTTTTATTCCACCGCTTTCCTCTCTCTCTCTGTCTCTGTTTCTCTCTGTCTCCCACCATCTCTTACTCGGGGCCGACAGCCACTGGTGAGTTTGGGACCACCTTTGTGGCACTGCGCAGGTGATGTGGGGCTGAACCCAGGGCTGAGCCCCGCGGTGACTCTGGGCTGCTCCCTTGCCACCCCGGGGCTGGCCATGGTGCGTGACAGAGAAAGGACACAAAGGAAAGGGATGGTCCGAAAGGCGAGCTCGTTATTAATACAGCCCTGCTTGTAAATGAAAAATGTAACCCTTGTTAATTAACGCTGTTTACATGGGGTACAAGAAACTTAAGAAATGTTTCTACAAAGGGGAAGGAACTGTTTACAAAACTCTTTCAAAAGTGTGACATATTGCTGCAGTTCCAGCACTAAAAAGCCAAACACACTTACACGCCTTTGAAGTTGGCTGGCTGAGGCAACATTATTTGACTCGGATTCAGATATAGCTTGTGGGTATAACTAATGGCTTTTACCTAGTTAGTGGGCTGGGAGGGGCGAGGGCCTGGGCGCCGTGGCCATTGGGTCCCTCCAGAGAGCTGGGGCTGGCTCCCCGCCAGCTCTGTACAATGTCAACATTGAATATTTGAATTCCCAGACTCTATTTAACAACTTTCTAAATAAATAAACTCATTGTGTGTCTGTGTTTAAAATTATTTCACCTCTTTCATGAAAGGTACAGCATCTCATTACACTGGCCTCTCAGGCTGCTTTTCCCCCTTTTCTTTCCAAACAAACACAAACGTAGCTGAGCACAAGTCTTTTCTTTTTCCTGCCTCGTATCTCTCCTTCTCTCCCGTTCTCACTCTCTGTCTTCTTGTGAAGCACGAGTGGAAGCTGCCCGCACATCCCATGATGTCCTCAGTGGGACGGCTCTGTGCACCCTGCTATCTAATCAGAACTAAAACCAAAGCCAGGTTCACCAACTCGGTTAAATATTAATCATTTCTAAAAGGAGGCCCATGTGAGTGCCATTGCTGCGGCGGTGCCCTGTACGTACTTAATCATTTTGGCTGCTGTACCACAGGCAGGCTCCAGGGACAGCTTTCATTGTTGTTGCCATAAATGGCTATTAGTGTTCATATTCACCTATTCATGGAGTTATTTAAGTACACATAAGTGTGCATGTGTCTGTGCTTCTGTATGTGTGTGCATATGTGTGTGTTTGTAACATAGCTTTCTGTTTATGCCCTGGAGATACATATATCTGTATGCATGTGTGTATATATGTATATGTATAAAATAATGATATATGTGTGTGCACATACAGAGAGAAACAC
Organism: Coracopsis vasa; assembly: GCA_026283785.1. Classification (NCBI taxonomy): domain Eukaryota; kingdom Metazoa; phylum Chordata; class Aves; order Psittaciformes; family Psittacidae; genus Coracopsis; species Coracopsis vasa. Next base: position 1,561 of record JANHGB010073835.1, read on the forward strand.
AGGTAACTACCTTTGATACCTGCAATCACAATTAATGTATGTACTGATTTAGAGTGGGGTTGTGGTATGCATAGGCTACCCGGAGTGCTTGCAGCCTGTGCACCTATGTTTGAACATCTGCACAGGCTCTTAGACGTTGTGGGTGCGTATAGACAACACAGAATTGGTATACAGGAGCCTATATGTTGTTCCCTGGGATGCTTCCCAAAAGCTCTGTGTACTTCTGTGCTGGAAGTATTCGTTGTAAAATGTTTATTGGCTTCACGTGTAAGTAAAAGTGTTTGGCCAGGGAAGGAATTTCTGGCTGTCCTGGGGAGCACAGCTCCTTGATAAAGCTGCCTCAGTTGCTGAGGAAGAAAGTGGAATGAATTTTCTGCCAGGACACGTACATGATGCAGAAGGATAAAGGAAAGCATCAGTGACTGCTCCAGCCCAGGGTGGATGAGGAAAGGGCAGTAGGAAGCAGGTGGAGTTTTATAAATCTCAGGTAATGAATCCTTGCCCACAGAAATTGCCTTGCTTTGCAGTAAACCACTTTCTCAACAGATGTACTTTAACTCTGGAAGGGCTTGTTCAGACACTTAGATTTCTGACCAAGAATTCATGATATTTGTTTATTTAAAGTCTAGCTAGGTTTGCTGTCATTTTTGGAGCAACTGGGTACTCTTTTGCTGCAATTTAGTACAATCAGTTTTACATCACTTCAGTCTATTCAGACAAGGAGTGGCTTATGAAGAGCAGGAGGAGGTTTAATCCCGCATGGTTTTCAAACTAGCAGATACAATGTTATCCAGTAGACAGAGCTAGAACTGGACAAATGTGTATCACAGGTGTCCCTGCTGGGCTCAGGGGTGCCCTGTCCCTGTGTTTAAGGGCAAAGGGAAGCAGGCGGACTGTAAAGATGGGAAGGAGGAGTAGGGTGTGCACACTGAGATTAGGATACAAAGAAGGGGGCCTGGGGTCACAGAAGTTTGATTGCTACTCTGGTGGCTTTCCATTGGGTTCCTGCCATGTTTATGTGCAACTGATTACTGCTGCAGCTCTCAATACACAGACTAGGAACCAGACAAGACCAGTATAGATCGTAATATGAACCAATAAGCATCAGAAAGCACCTCCAGGCCTCCTTAGCTTCTGGGCCTCATGGAGGGAGGTGTTTGCTGGTAGATAAGCTCATGTAGGAAACAGGGAGGTGGGGAAGGGGATGGAGAAGCTAAAGAGAAGTGCATGTTGTAATGGCCAGGACTTCATCTATTTGCATTGCCATTTTATATCAAAAATAGTGCTCAGGGTATAATCATTTGTTGACTTTATGTTCCCTCCTTCTTGTTTGCATTTCCAGGCTATAGCGAGGCATTGCCTTCTCCAGTGCTGCTGGAAGAAAAGGCAGGCACAGAGCTGTGTGGGAGGAGGGAAGCTAGCCTGTGATGAATATTGTATTTGGTGCTAAATATGTAACAAAGAGAAAGAAATGTGAGCTAATCCAGCAATAGGAGTTGGGAAGTGAAATACAATTCGTTTTATTTCAGGGTTTAATATTGTGGTCTGTTTCAGTGAAGCATTATCTTTTAAACTAGGATATATGCAATGACATAAAACCCCACTATATTAAGGGAATGTCAAAGTTTGATCTCCAAATAAAGGAAATTCAAAGTTAAGGCTGAAATGTACCACATGGCCTCCAAGTCCTAGGAACAACAGGAGGCAAGGAAGTAGCTAAAGGTATGGGCTGCACTTTAAAACGAGTCCAGCAACTCTGAAGCTGCCAGTGCTTGTTGCAGACACACAGCGTGGTTTGAGCTGGGATTTGTACTAACTAGAGAAAGGCTGGCTCAACAAGATCCGCAGAGATCTTGAGTCTTTTTGGAAATCTTGGCTGATCTGTGGTGAGCATGAGTTTTACAGTGGAAGGATTACAGGTCTGGGCTTAATTTATGCAATAGAAACACTCCGTCCCCTTCTGCACCAGCAGCTTTTGTTTAGAAAATCTTATATTGGAGCAAAATTTTGGTTCAGAAAAGAGATATACCCAAGTTACAGCTTTGTTCCTTGTCTGAGGAGCTGCTCATATGTCTGAATGGGTGCGCTATTTTTTAGCCCTGTTTCAACTAAATTTAAATTGCCTGTAAAATAATCTGCAGAATGGAAACTGCCACACAACCGTAGCCCTTGCTCCCTGACCCAAACCCATATTCCATTGCAAAGCAGTGCACTGCTCTGTTTCGTGATTACAATAAGTTAGAAACCAGAAGAACAAGACTTCTATGAATAGGTTATTTTTGGCAATTGCATCACCAATTATGTATAAAATTTCAAAAAAATATGAGTTCTGCCAGTTTGATCTCTGAGAGGGCTACGGAAAATGAAAGCTTTGAGACTGCTGTAACATCATACTATTTTGTCTATTAGATATCATTAGATTACCAGAATACTGAAACCTTCATATCAACCAATCTAACAAAAATTTCCCAGGTGGTTTAAATTAAAAAATTAGCCATAAATATATTTTGTATAATGCAATTTATTATGGATGTTTATTGTGTGCAGCGGGAAAATGCTTGGTTTCGGATGATCTTACTGTATAACATGTGCCCTACTGAATCTGTTTATACTGCGGCAGCCTGCAAAGGCCCCAGCCTAATTCTGAGACTGGCTGGGCTACACGCTTCGAAAGCCACAGGAAGGCAGAGCCATTTCCCTGGAAAGCCAAAGAAGCAACAGCAACTTGTATGGGACGTGTGCAACAGAAAAACTTGGCAGTGGGAGAACAGATGAATGGTAGAGAAAACTGAAGGATGGTTCATGGCAATGTTGTTCACTAGGGAAAACGGGATTGAAATGATACCAGCTCCCATCTGGTCCTGTTATACTGGGATGGAGGCTCACCTGTGGCCAAGGAATGTTTTGCCTCCCACATACCATGTTATTCAAGCCTTCTCTTGTTTCAGCTGGGTTTGGTGAGTGGGGCTCTGTATTCATATCCACCCATGACTCCAAATTTGCCCTTCTGCAGCAGAGAGAGGAGACTACCCTAGCCCTAGGGACCTGGGAGTCCCTGTGACAGACACATGCACCCTCTGCTGGGATGCTGTGACAGGAAGCTGATGGCTTCAGAAAAACATCTCCTGCCCCCTCTCCGGTTCTTTTACACAAAGTCCATGTGCTGGCAAGGGTGAAACCGTTTCTCAACTTAAAAAAGTCTCCTCGAATCCTCCCTCCCCCAGGCTCCTTCACACATGTATTAACACCAAACTGGCAAAGCCAATGGAAAAGAATTTTGCATTCTGGCAGCAGAGCTGGCTCAGCGCTTGCTGCGGGCCTTATCCCAAACCCACCGGAGCTGAAGAAGCTCGTACCGACTTCAACGGGCTTTGTATCAGGTCTGGACGGGAGGAATCCTCTTCCCTTCATTCTCGGGGGGGTGCGGATGTGTGTGGTTATCAGCAGCTTTTGCTCTCTGGTGTGCCCCAACATGCGATGTTGTAACAGATACCTAGATTTACATCAGTGTAAGTGAATTAGGTTGGGCCTATAATCTGGCCTCATTTAAGAGTCATTTTAGCCATTACGATGAAATATGAACGCCGCTGATGGGGGGACTGCGGTGACTTTACATGCTTGTTTCCTGCTGTGCTCCATCCATTCCCTATGCTCTCTGTTTCTCCCATGGGTCGAGGGCTGCTGGGGGCTGTAGCGGGCGCTTAGGGGGTGTGCAAGGGGTCCAGCACCCCTGACTTGCGCTGCAGAGCAGAGCCCCAAGGACTGTGCTTCTCCAAATAGCCTGAGTTTGTAACTTCTAAACAAATAGCTTTGCTGTTGAAAGTGCCTGGTGCCTGTAGTACCATTTAATGCCTCCCCATTTCATCTCAGACTAACTGAAGGTATGTGAGAGACAAGCACTGACTGCTGGAAAAATATCACTCCAAACATGTCTAAAATGCAGCTTGAGTCACTGGTGGTGCTTATATTTTTGATTTAAAAACCATTTAACATTTCCAACATTTGACAGAAATGATTAACCTTTCCCTCCTGAAAACTCTTTGCGATTTGAACTTACTGTGGCACGTTTTATTTACTTGCACCTTGGTGAGGAATTAAGCAATGCTTTTTGTGAGTTTTAATTTTCCCCGTTCTCTTTGTGGCTCCCTATAAAGGAAGAAAAGGAAATGTTGTTTGAAAGAATTTTGAAGTGATGTTTCTATTTTACTTTTTTTAGGCTCTTGATGTATTTTTGGCTGCAGGGACTGGCATGAAATATTGGTCTAAGAATACACAGCATCGAAAAGCAAAGGGATATCAGCTGTATCTGAGTTAACAGCACTACTTTATACTTTGGCTGTTTCGTTGTTACTGCATCATGATAATGATAATTCACAGTGGTAATGAAGACTCGCTAATTGTAAAAGGTAAACAGTACTATGTATTTGTCCCGATTCTTTCAGTTCATATAGTAAGCAGTACCCCAGTAGTCACTGGCTGCCTGTGCAAGAGCTATTAAGCATTTATGCTCTGCCTGGATAATCACCATCCTGGAGTTTATGGTACGTGGTGTGATGGAAGATACCAGATAAAGCCAAGGTAACTGAGAAACAAAGAAGTGATGCACTAGGGCGCTTCAGATGCAGATCAGAGAGATGTGGGGGAATAAAACAATGTGGCGTTTTTAGCATCGATGACCAGGCTCAGAATGAGAGAAAAGGTGACATTGTCTGTACTGAACCAAAGTCCTGAGTGAAAACAGAAGCAAGACTGAGCCAGAAGGTGTGGATCAAAGTTAGAACCAGGATGGGGGGATGCAGCAAAGCTTCCCAACTGGTGCTTTCACCCTGCACCGTGCTGAAGGATCAGCCGTGGGCCAAAACCAGATTTATTTCCAACCTGACATTATTATTTATTATGACTTGAATTAAAGCAGCAACTGCAGAGCCCAGCCAGGACTGGATGCCTGTTGTGCTGAGCTTTGTGCAAGCATGGGCAGTTCACACAGAATTTAGGCACTAAGAAATGCAGATTAAACATCGGGCCTGCTGCCCTACGTATGCAATTGCAGCATCGTTGGAGGCAGTAATAAAATCCTGTGGAGAAATGGATGCTTTAAGAAAAATCCATGGAGTAGAGACTGTGGAGTGCTAGGCTTTCCGCTTACACACGGGTGGATGTGCTTCAGCTTTAATCCCATCAGTCCTTCCCCTCTGCCAGCAAATGGTCCCCCTGGCTCCATTTTAGACAACCCTATTATTTTTGGCTGTGTCTGTAACCTTGGGTGATCAAGCTGCATTAAGCTATGAGTACCCTTGCAGCATCACCCACTTGCTTTCAAAGAAAACAGCTCTGAAGGAAGAGGGCAATACCGGCAGATAATCCAGCCCTATAAAATCCCTGGGTTGTGGTTCCAGCCTGCTTTCCACCCGGGCGCTGCAAGAGGGGCTTGAGCAGTGTGGTTGGCAAGTGCCAGCAACCAAAAAGTCCCCCAAGCCTATAAGGTTTATTAAGTTTCTTTTAAAGTCTGTGCCAATAAAAAGGATCCATGCAACCTCTGAGTGGGGCTTCATAAGCTCATTTTTGTGTTTGGATAATTTAGAGCCAAACCGTCACGGAGTTCACATAGAGAAATACCTCACGGAGCATCACAAACTGCAAAGAAAATATACTGAGGAAAGAGAAGGCTGATAATTTTATGGCTTTCCTTGAAGCTAGGCAGTAAAATGGGCTTTATTTAGCCATTTCTTAACTTCTGATTGCAATTTTGTTACCAATGCAAGCGGTTTAGATATCCTATTTTGTAAATAGGAAGGAATGTTGGAAACCAGGGTGCTGTGGCTTTGTGCACAGCACCTGGACCTGCCACAGGAAGCAGTGCCATGCACTCCTGGTTTGCCAAATGTTTGATCTTTGGATCAGACCAGGGCAGGACATGGCAGCAGCACTCAGCTCTGCTGTGAAGAGCTGTACATGGAGCCCAGAATGGCTGGGTAGCCCATGGAAGGAATAGTCCTTTTAAAGCCAACTGAATAGTTTGACATGGGTCCAAGGATGAGCAACATACACTTATTTTTGGAGGGTGAAGCATTTTTAAATTGAAATACATTTAAGAGCCCTGAGTTTTACAGATGAGGTGATCATCGCAATCTCAAGGCTCACTTTTCAAACCAGAGGATATTAAAATCATTTGTCCCTTAACTTTTTGACCAGAATATGTGTGTGTAAATCCAGATCCAGAATTCCTTCGATTGGATTTACAAGATGAACCTCCACTACGTTTGCTCCTCACACAAATATTTATTTTATACTCGTCGTGGTTCATCTTTTAAAAATCTATTTTACAGTGTAATAATTCACACTCACTTCTCTTTGGGAAGTCATTTATAGAAGGAAGATTAAATGTGGCTGGGCATTAGAGGGAGTACTGCTGATACATGCAACAACTCAAAATGTTGAGGGAAGTGATTATGGGTATGGGAGAAGATGCCATCTTGACCTTGGCGGTTTGTTTATTAGACATTAAATCATGGACATTTCTTCTTCCAGTTGTAACTGGCCTAAGGACACATATATAACCTCAAAAAGTCCTTTCTTGAGTTTTAAACAGAATTTAGACATCATTTGTGCTCAGTATTATTTATGCAGCTTGAATGAGAAAAGGGAATGCAGAGACCAATGTGGGAAGGGGAAAAAAAAAAAAAAGAAGAAACCAGATTAAAAAGGAGTATTCATCCAGATGGCTGTATTTCCTTTTCAAAAGGCTTCCCTGCCTGGTGCCACAGAGCAGAAGGAATGAGAAAATATTTGATGTCTTTTTACCCACTTTGTTTATGCACCTTGTGCATATGTCAGCCAGTAACCATCAGACTTGTCCTGCCAGCCTTCGGTATTTCACTGCATGGAAAGGGCTCTCTCTTGCTATCAGGAGCAAAGGTAGCACTGGAAATCAGGTGGACGTGACCACACAGTGGGCAGGGATGGTTGGGGGACTGGGAGATGGGACATGCCTGATGGATTGCTGTCAGACCCCTGAGCAAAAGGAAGCAAACAAATCAGCTCCGTTGGCACCTTTCTGTATAGGAATATCAAAGTAATTCAGGACATCTGATTTAAGACTTGATTGGTGTTTTTCAAATACTAAATAGGCCCTGAATATGCTGTTCTCCATGGTTTCCTCTCCCCAGTGCTATACTAGGGGTTTTTGGTTTTTTTTTTTGATATATATGCATACATGATCTCAGCAAGCTAACACAGCTAAATCACCTCTGTGCATCCTGACTTCCTGCTTAGTCTCCTGTTTCAGAGGCTTGGTGTGAACTAAGGTGCTGGGCTTACTCTTTAGGTCTACATATTTCCTCCTGGTTCCTGCTCTGCAGAAATAGCTGTGCTGCGCGGGTCGGTGAAGATCCAGCTGAAGCTTGCGAGGGCTGGAGGAAGCAGTGTTGCTTTAGGCTCCCTGCCTGCAGAGTGACATATCAGAAGTAATAAGTCTGAGCCTGAGCTGATGTCTAACAGCATCGGAGAGTGGGCTGGGAGGCTGAACTTCTGCAAAAATGAAAGCAAGGAATTTAGCAGCAGTAAAAAAGAGGGTAAGGAAAGAACAAAAAGGAAGGGAAATAAAAGTGACATGAATGGCTAGAAAAACAGCTGCGTCCAAATATTAACCTCTGCTGCCGTATTTTGACACTGGACTGAATTAATAAAAGTACACGGCAAATACACATTAAGTTGGAAGAAAGTACTTAATTGCAGAAATCATCTAGATCATCGTGACACAGAAGATATTTTAGCACAAGACAGTTCAAATCTGCCAGTAGCTTGAAGACAGCTCCTGCAGGAGGCTAGCAGGAGAAAGTATGTTTTACTGGTGGGGTTTTCAGCCAAACTCTCTCACTCTTGGAATTTCTTATCCCTTGTCTTCTCCAAGATACCTTTGCCCCTACCATCGGAGGAGCAGAAGCAGACAGGCCTTTCCCCGGCCGATCAGATGTGGCCTGCCCAGCCATACCTCCTGTCAGCCACAGGAACCACACAGATAGAGCTGGCTCGGAGGGCTTTTTTCCCCCGTTAGCACACTGAAGTAATGGCCCTGAAGCACATGGAGCTAAACTGGTGTAAAACTGATGTAAGAACAGAACCCGCTTTGGCAGGGGATGAGCTCGATGTGGCTCTGCTGGCTGTTCGCCTTGGGATCTGTCCAGGGTGGGAAGAAAGCAGATGCAGGGCAATCTTCACTCTGTCAAGGCCTTCTCTGGCCTCCAGTGCTTAGAAGTGGAAAATATTTATGGTTCTTTAAGATAAGGAGTTTTCTATCCCTTTTGGATTTCTGGATGTTCCTGGGGATTGCGTAATTCCATAAGCATCGTTTGTTTCAGAGCATAAGATCACGGTGAGACAGCTTGGGCGTTTATTTCTGGGAATATCTTTATAGGCTTGTTTTCATGGCTATATAACAACATTATTTTATCTATCCATCTCTCATCCACTTCCTGATATACAGAATTATCAAGACTACCCATCAGTCACTCTTGTGTTTTCTAGCCCTTAGTGCCATTATCAGTTTTTAGGGTATCTTTCCAGTATTGCAGCTACACTGATCTTGGTAGCTTTTAAAAAATCCTATAATGTCTGTCAAAAACCTCTGTTGAGATGTGCAATGCCAGCTGAAGAGAAGCAAAAGATTAGACTTGAGTTATATCATTACTGGCTTCCTGAGTGCTCCAGTGAGGAGAGGCAGTTAACTGAGTTGTGGGGTTTTTAAGGAAAGAAAAAAGAAAACCCAAAAGCTGTGTGGAGGAGCAGGGCATGTGCTTTTATAATTATGAGCTAACAAGCTGGGGCTGTGCACCACCTGATGTTGTCCACTGCAGCCTTTCATGCACTTGGGCTGCCCAGCTGATTTCTTCCTGTGGATGCATCAGGATTTCTCAAGTTTACAGAGGCTCATCTGGTATGTTCATGGACCTTACATGCCAGATGGCCTAATCTATGATGGGATGTAGGTGTGCTAGGAGATAGAGGAGTGGAGATCACTCAGTACAAAGAAAAAAGAGAAATTGCAAGGGTACATCGTGCTTCTCCTGAGCTTCACCTCCATGCGGCTGGTCAGGGAGCTGCTCAGCTATGCCACATCATGGTGAAATTGGTCCCTTTGTTTTGGGCTTGTTTGCAAGATAATTGCAAAAGGCTGGCTTTGTCTCGGGCTGAAGGCAAGTTTCTCTTTGCTAGATATTTTGCTCTTTGTCCTGTAGGACACCATGGAAATTATTGGTGGTGTTTTACACCTTGCTACAGGAACAGTTGCATGCAGAGCTGTGATTTCAGATACTGCTCAGCTGGTGGTGGGTTGGGGTCAGGGATGTAATTTGACTTTTGGGCTTTGGCACAGCGTAAAACTGCCTCTTTGCTGCCTTAGTTTCCCCTAGTGCTGCCTGCCATTGAAGCTGGGTGTGTTTCTAACTCCTCAGTGTAATTGTGTATTGTAACAGCAGTCTCAAGTTGTCATCCTAGAACTGGTATCAACAAAATGTTATTCCTTCTGGAATTTGGGCAGAAGCTACAAAAAATGGTCTGATGTTTTCTTGAGAAATACCTGATTTTCCTTTTTCTTCTGCAGAGTTTTCACTTCTTTAGTGCTGTGTCTACTGGCATTGATTTTTTTCAGTGTTGGTTATAAAATCCCAAAGCAGTAAGAGGTACGCATTTTTTCTTCCCCTGTGTGCTTTATTGGAGATCAGCTTGGGGGAACAACAAACCACTCTGTTGCAAGCACAATTTTCCCATCCACAGCTAAAATGTTACGGGAATAGGTGTTGGATGTTCAGTCTTCTTTCACGTTCTGTCACAGCCTTGGGTGCCAGTGCCTCCATTGTTTCTTCTTCCAGCCCCATGATTCTGGTATATTCTGTATGCTCCCCTCTCATTGTATAGGGATACATGCAAAAATAAAAAGAAAAATAGAATTAATCTCTGGCTGCCAGTTTAGATCACCATGAGTCAGCTGCAGGAGCCAATGTGTCTCTTTAGCTTCATGCTGCCGTGGTCAGTAGGCTGTGAGAAGGGAAATGGGTTTGAGGATGCTTAGTGACTGTCTCTTGAAAGCTCAGCATGCTGTGCAGAGGGAGAGAGCTTTGCCTGTTGTATTTGAAGCAGTGGAAGTGATCAAATTGCACCATCTACTCTGGTTTTGGTTAATATGCATGAAAACATGTGCTAATCCTATAAGAGTGTCTGATAAAACCAGCAGACAGTTCCACAGAGGCTTTGCTGACCATAGTGGGATGAGGTGTTTTGCTGGAGGCTGTTACTGTTTGAAGAGCATCCTCTGGAGAGGGCAGGAACTGCTGAAAGGGCTCTCCAGCTGCTTGTGCTGCCCTCAGTGCCAGGCTGGGGGTAATTCCCATGTTGGTGCTAGTGTTTCCCACATTTATGGGAGCCACAGGCTTTGCAGAACCAGCAGCCACCTCTGGTCTGAGCAATACCAGAAATAGGAGCCTGTTGAGTTGTGTAGCGCATGCTAGAGCTGTGGAGTGGTAGGTGATAACTTCTGTTCCTGATGAGTTGAAGATGGCTTTTTTTCCTCCCCCCATGCACGTGTGGAAGGGGACTTAGATGTCTGATGCCCCAGGTGGAGCAAGGAGGTGATGTTAGAGGAGTATGATAATGCATGTATAGGGGTGAATGTGTGTTACTGTGGGCTCTAACACCTCTTAGCTGGTTTATCCATAGCTGGAGGTTCAGCATGTGGCATCCATTTGCTGGACTGGTGAAGTCTGTGAAAAACCTGAAAATTAATTTCTGACCAGGCTGAGGCATCATTTGCCATTTAAACTTGTAAATCTGTGTTTATCCAGCGCTAACAGATGTAACGTAAATGAGTTCCTGTGCTCTCTGCTGGTTCACTAATGGCACTTGTTTATGAGTGCTTTATGTTAACAGCTATTTGATGGTGCCCATTAGTTTTTTCTAGGTTAATGTTATATAATAAAGCGAATGCTAGCCAAAAGCAATAGTAATATGATAAACAAAAAATCCAAATGCTGGGTGAGAAATGTAATGGAGCGAGGGCTGAACTCTGGTGGGAGTTTGGTTTAATCTCAAGGTTAAAAAATGTTATAATTTGGGTTTAAGTAAATTGGCTCTTTAGTCCCAGAGGTCTTGCTCTCATACTTCTTGTGCCTCCAAAGCTTCCAGTAATGCCTATGGGAGTCTTGGGCGCACAAGAAATGTGGGTTCAGGTACTAAAGTTACAGATTGGCTTGGACCAAAACCCCTAATCCAAATACCTCCGGCTTTTGAAAGCATTTGCCAATTGGATTTGAATCTGGACACAAACATTGTGGCTTGAGCTCATCTGAGCTCACTTACATCTGTGTAAATCTGTAGTATGGCCCTGATCCAGCAAAGCATGTAAATATGTGCTTAATTTGACTTCAAGGGGACTATTGTGAGCTTAAAGCTAAGCACGCGTTTAAGTGCTTTGCTGAACTGAAGTCCAAATACATGGGAGTCAATGAAATGACACCAAATATTGCAGTGTAAGTGAGATATGAAATGAACCAAAATGTTTGTGTTTCTACCTGGAAATTAACACCCCGTTCATATCCTATGTATCCTGCATGAACTTTGTATTTTCATCCATCTGCACATAATGTATTCTTTACGGTAACCTGTCCATTCAATACAGTAAAAAAGAAATATACTTTGAATTTTCCTGCTCTATTACTCATATTTCATGAAATGTGTTCTTATGCCAAGTGTCTGTTTATATATATTTATACATGTTGTTTTTTTATTGATATTGGCAAGATACAAGAAGAAAAGAAATATTTTTACGGTTAAAAGCTTGTAAACAGTTTTATCTGTCACTTAAAACATTCTTTTTTTCCCCAAGAATTTACCTGACATGGTCAAATTACTTCAACTTATTTTCAGTTTTGCCAGTCTGACTATTATGAAAAATATTTGTTAAAGATACAGGTTTGTTTTTAGCTGCAGATATACTTTGAATGTGTTTGCAATGAAGTGACACGTGAATGTGCCTTTACACTTAACTACTAAATTCTACTTTTGCATTTTAAATGCCACATTTAGTGATTGCCACGCTACATAAAGCTGTCAATGAATTTTTTCATGTGAATACATTAATACTTGTTAAAAAATTGTGTACTGCTTGTTGACTGCTGCAGCTCGTTGCAAGGAGAACACGGAAGAGTTAATTGAGCCCAGCCCTGCAAAGGTGGCAGAGGCATAGATGAGAACTGGGAATTAAACCCAAAACAAATACAAGAAGAAATAGCCCTTGTGCCTGTGTATGACGACCACAATGCAGACATAAAGAAGTGTAATCTGCAAATGTCTGTAGGTTATTAATGAGGTAATAGAAGCGAAATTAGGTATCAGCAGGGTTTGGCTCTGTTTGAATAAAACTGAGATCTTTTATCTCAAAATGCTCTAAGAAAGACTCATAACCTGTGATTTGGTGGTCTAGGCTGTGCCCTTCTTGGTTATGGGAGTTAACTCATGCCATTTAAACTCACCAGTGTTTTCCACTTAGGGCAACCAGATGTGGGATCAGATGCAGGGGACGGCTGGCTGGGAAAAGGGAAAAGGTTTGCATGGCAGTTTATGAGGAAAAAATGCTTTTCTGTGCTTGCTTCTGAATAAAAAGAGTATTTTGGACTTCAGCTTTGTGCATCTGGAGAGTAGATGCTATTTTGTTGCAAAGGCAGTGCAGGGAAAGCATGTAATGTCAATGCTGAAACCCTTCCATGTCCAATGCTGACTGCTGCAGAGGCTGAGACTGGCTCCCCATAGAGTTCAGCAGCCTCCCTCTGGATTTACTTCAGCCTGGATCAGAACAGAGCTTGGTCACAGACCTCTGATCAAGGCTCAGTACTTTTTACATTTAAAAGTAAACTTTCCTCTGAAATAAAGGAAAAATACTCCTTTCATGGCTCTTGAAGGTTGAGAGCCAGAGATGCTGCTGATGCATTGCGTAAAGCGATCTGCCCTGCCCCGATCCCTCCTCAGCTCTGTCACTGAAGTAAGTGGCAAAACTCCCATTAACTTTAATGATTCGGGATCGACCTTAAATGGATCAAGTTTCCCTTTAAGAAAAATCACTAAAGGATTCAATTACACCATAAATGTATTCAGTGGTTGTGAAGTGATTCTGGTGTACATACAGCCAAACCCTGAATTCCTTCTCAAGTAAGTGTCTGGGCGAGGATTGATTACAAATTCTGCTCTACACTACACCCGAATAGCTCCCTGGGAGCTGATGGCATTCCTCCCTGTTCCTCTTGCACGGGAAAGCTGAGCCATATGGTGCCCATTGCATCCCACTTCTGCTCGCCTTGGGCAGGAGCTGGGAAGGATGGAGCCTGTCCCTGTGGATCTGCAAAGATCCTTGTGACCTGGAGCAGCACCTGCGGTGTGATGGAGGCTGCACTGGGAGCGGTTTTGGCCCTTCAGCCTTTGAAGAGCTCTGGCATGATGTAATCCCAACACTGTAAGCTGCTGCGGGACCCTCGGGTTGAGAGATGCCCTATAAATCTTGGTTGCTGGTTTTTGTTACCTGCCTGCTCTGTTACATGACTAATGACTTGAGGTAAAGAATGGGTATTGGAGAAACGGGTAATTAACAAAAACATCCTTCTGTGTTTTCTGCTCAGCTTCCGTGACTGGCGTTTTCAAAAGCCAGGCAGATATGATTTGTAGCCTCCCTCTTTCACAAACAAGAAGGCAGGGCTGATTTGAAACATGGCAATCCCTGAACGCTTCCCTAGTTTCCTTCTCTTGTGTTTGATGCAGCCAGGGCTGGTTTTTCACAGTTGCCAGTATCTCCCTTGACATGATGTTTTCATGTTGCAGTTAGATTTTCTTCCCCGAGCATGGGGTTGCTTTGAGAGTGGCCTGGTGCAAGTGCATTAGCAAAGTGAGCCCACCATAAAATATTGCTGCGTCCAGCTGCCTTGTCAATAGATCAAACTGTTTGTCCGATCCAGACAGGGTGTCTAGCTCTCCTGGCAGCGTCCCTCTCTTTGGCATGGGAAAACTTGTTTTGTTTAGCATTAGGGAAAAAATATGTCTAAATAGTAACGCTTGAATCTAAATGCTCCTGTTATCTTTATGCACGGGGTGCTGTGTTAGTGGTTATTTTATGATAGATTTTCTGTTTCTTCTCCTGCCCCCCACCCCCCGAAGGACTTGAGTCCCAGCCTGCAGAATAGCTGCTGTTGAGTGGAAGCATTCCTGCTATTTTCTCCTCAATTCAGAGGAAGCAATGCACTTGTTGTGTTACCTTGGTGAATCGAAAGTGGTTTTCACTTCCCTTAATTAAGCCTCCTTTGGCACTGGCCCCTCCAAGGTGGAGAGCAGAACGCACTCAGGAGCGCTGCTGCTGATTTGAATTCCTAAATTCCTCTCCTTGCAAACTTCAAAGGCAAGTATATTGCTCTGTCTAAGAGGCACCAATTATGTAAACCCTGGGCCACTCAGAATGTTCCGTAATTATTTATTTTCAACGAAAGAGTTTTTAACCCAAACTAGACAGAAAACTGGCATTTCTCCAGTTATTAAATTCTCTTGAAAAAGGTATTAAACAATGGGCCGGGTAACATGGTAGATTAGTGTCCCTTCATCTTTTTGACCTGGACATGTGTCAGAGCTGTACTGAGCTGACCAGAATTACTTTGATTTGATGGCCATTAAAGGTCAGGAGCAGAATGGGATCAGACGTCTCTGTTGAGGTTGAAGTACACAGCATTATATATTGATAGTAATTAAGTTGTTTCATTTAATAAGCATCATCAGATTTAAAGGCATTGTTACAGTATTGGGGCTGGGAGGAGGGGAAAGGCAGCCGGAATATGGGCTGTGGGGGAGAGGGAGAGAGAAAGGGTTCTGGAATGAGTGAAATACGTCCCTGGAGTAATTTTTTATTTTATAAACTGAATGCAAACCTGATGGAGAACTATGGAAATGAGCAGTCATGCTGGATACATACACACACTCTCTCAATATTCCTATACTGTGGGTAATGAAAAGTGCCTTCAGGGATAGGGTGGCCTTACCATTCATCAGTGCCATAGCCTTAAGTGGGTAATAACTAAGAGCTCCCATATCTAGTGTGTATATAAATTCTAGCTCCTCAGTATATTTGCTGCAGACTGTATTTAATTTATACAATTCCTTAGCTTTAAAGCTGTCAATTGATAACATTCAATCTGTGAGCCTGACTGATAAAAAGGAAGAGAAGAAGTGCTCTCTAGTGGCTAGGGTGTGGGGGCAAAAGATCCATGTGGGGAGCAGAGTTGTGCTTTACCTGGGCCAAATGAACCCACTTTGCTGTTCTCTTTACCTCTTCGGAACACAAGCTGGTCCCTCTGCTTGGCAGATGCTGTGTGTATATACAGTCAGCAGACAGCCATCTGCCACGAGGATGAAGGTATCTTTGCTGCCTTCAGTGGTGATGGGAATGACCTCCCTCTGTGCCTCTGACCCTTGTGAGTTTACGAGATGCTGAGAGTGGTGTTTTCCCCACATCCGTATTACAGAGATACACGTAGGATCTGTCACTGTGTTTGGGAGGACTGGTGATGGAGCTGACTGGCTTTTGGAAAGAGCAAGATAGGAAAGAAGCCCCCAGTGCAGCAAAATAAAGGGAGGCTGCTAAGTGAGGGCTCTGTGGAAGTCAGCTGTCCTGTGGATGCACAAATGGATGTTGAACTTGGCCAGCATGTCCAAATGCAAGAGCTGACTCTGCCCTTGGACACAGATGTGATGAAGGATGCAAGTCTCCATGACTGAGTGATGTGCCAGTCTCTTGAACACTATAAAGAGAGCTAAGCTCTCACACTTTAATAAATTTGGGAAGTTGAAGGGAAAATGGCCAGGCAGTTTGGAATTCAGCTTGTGAACCCAGTATAGCACATTTTTCACTGTGTGAAACAAGCTGTTATTAACAGGGAGCTTTGTTCTTGATCCACGTTTCAAATGCCCTTGTGTTGGGGAGGGGCTTGTCCAGAGGTTGGCTCAGCTTCCTTTCATTGTAAGACATGCTGGTTCCTCCTGACCCTAAGCTGCTGCTGGGGTGCAAAAGCTTCCCAGCACCCAGATGTCCCACACGGGATCTCTTTCATGGCACAGTGACAGCACTTGGTGGCTGTGGTCACTGCTGAGACTTGCAGCACTGATGAGACTTGCAGAGGTGCAGCTCTGCAGGCACTGGTGATTTCCACTGGTCTTGGTACTGGACCTGGTAAGGGGCACAGCAGGTGCTTTCTGCTGTGCCTCTTACCCAGTTTGGGCCCTCTGAGCTGAAGGCAGCCAAATCACCTGGTGCAGTTGGTGGTTTTGGCCAAGACATTGGCAGGGATGTTGAGGAGGGAGCATCACAGATGAAGGATGTGGCAGAGCAGGTGCTGGCCAAGGCAGGTCTTCAGAAGAGCTAGCATGTGTTTCCCCTGTTACATGGTTGCACATCTTGCTGACAGAGGAACCTAGCTTTCAGGATAATTTCTTCCTCTATATAGGACTTTGAGAAATGTCATGACTTGCATGTAGAAGCTTTTAAAAAGTAATTTAATATATTGATTGGAAGGGAACAATCATGAGAGTGGACTGGATGGAGACTTGTAGTTGAAGCATGCAGAGATTGTTGATTTTGTGGAGTAATGCTGTTGGATGCTGGTGTCGGCTCGTGTGTTTGTTGGTTTGTGTAAGAGGAAAATCCACGTGCCCTGATGATCAGGATCTCCAACATAAACAATTCTATGATCCTATGATGGTCTTTTCAACTTGGCTTTCAGGATTCACCAGAAACTCCAAATAGTGCCTTGAAATGCAGTTTGATAACATTCTCTTTAATTCTGAGTTGCGGCACTAACAGTTGCCCATTTTGCAGGCAGCAGTGTCATAATTAGGTTAAAAAGAAGGGGAATAACTAGTAGTGCCTGCAGGAGCAGGGCAAATATTCTTGCAATTGCTAAAATAATTGGGTAGGATGGTCTGCATCCAGGTGGTGTTTTTTTAAGTTCAGCTGTAGTTTTAGATGGCTGAAGTCTTGATGTTATTGTTGAATGTGGCCGTGGAGCACAGCTCCCCACAAAGTTTTTTGGCTTCAGGCAGCTGGGAATGGAAATGACTGCGTGAAACAGGAGGTGCCGAATCCAGCCAAGAGCTGTGAGGGATGAGCAGGAAGTGCAGTGTGGGGCAGACGTCCAGGAAGAGGATGCAAGGAGGAGTGGGCACCTTGTTCCTGGAAAGCTGGTTGTGAGGAAGTGCTCTGGCTGCAAATGGAGGTGGTGAGTGAAGGCAGGGTGCTTGTTTTGAGTGCAGTAGCCTGCAGGACACAAGATGTTTCTAAGCAGAAACACGCTGGCTGGGCTGGATTTGGGTTCGCTTTGGGCTCAGATTCAGGAATAAAACATTTTTGGCTTAGCAATGCCCGGTCTATGCTCCTTGCTGGAAACACTGTGTTTCTCAGCAAAGCGAAGCTGGCTCTTGTATCCACTGTGTACTTCTATCAACTCTTACTGCTTCCTTACATCCATGACCCAACCTCTTCAAGCAGTTCATTTTTAAACAACCACTGAGCACCTTATTTGAGCAAAATAACTCCATTAGAAAAGGGTTCAAATGCAATCAATAAAGAAGTATTGAGTAGAGATAAATAAACTTGAAATAAGGATTATAATTAACCTGCCTGGGGGAAAGTAAAATGATTTAGCAATGATTGGACATTTGGCAAATTTTCATCTGGTGCCTGCTTTGCCCAAGCTCTTTCAACGGGAGAAGAATCTCCTGAAAAATGCCTTGGAACGGCCCAAATCATAGTTCAGAGCTTGCAATAGTCCAAGACAGGAAACGAAAACAAGGAACACTTGCCAAAGAAGGACTGCAAGGTCTTGGAGGGCTGTGATGGAAATAAACCTGTGGAAAGCTAAACAAAACCGTGTACCGCCCCAATACAAAGGGAGGAAGGAAGGTAACCACTCTGAAGTGCTGCTGCGTGGCATGAAACCCCTATACCCTTCTAAGAACAAGTCTTCCAGTATATGGGTCAGGAAGCAGTGTGTCTTCAGCCTGGATGCCTAGAGAAAAACAAAGCAATTGTTCAGTGGTGTGTTAATATAGCAGGTGCAGTTTTATTTAAACAAGAGGTAGCTATTGTTTTCTGGAAGTGTGGTGATTTATAGGCTCATAGCTTATCCCTGAGGATCAGGGTGTTAAGTCATGTGGGTGTATATGTGTTCTAGTCCAGGGTGGCCATTCTTCTGTCTGCATCTCTGAGCCAGGAGGAACTTAAAGGGAAGGGCCCTGTAAGATCAGGGACACTAAATCAGGAGGATTTGTTGGAGTGTAATAAGTAAACTGCTGAATGTGGGGACCTGGATTTGGGATGAAAGGGAGATATGGTCTTCAGTTCATGTTATGGTCTAGGAGGCTTGTACAGGACCTCAGTTGATCTTGGTGGGATTTATGGGTGAGAATTTGTAGAAAGAACCTGGACTTGTAAATGCTGCTTGCCTGGTAAGCCATGGGGTAGAACAGGAATTAGCAAATATCTTTGTTCCTGACAATTACTTCAGTGGGGTACCTCCACTGATGTAAGCAGAAGCATTCAAAACGCAATACGTGATTTGTGTGTTGGCAGATACTCTGTGATCTGGATTCTTCCCTCTCCCTGTCTTTATTGGCTTTGCTTTCCTTGAGTTTCATCCTGAGCAGATGGGCAGCAGGAGAAGCCCCTTGTTCCACAGCAGAGACACTAAGCTACACTGACTGAAGCCTGATCCACCCCAAGCAGGGAAGCTGAGCCAGTTTCCCTTTCATGGGTTTTCAAACCCACAGCGAGGGGCTCCTGCTGATGCTCACTGTTGGAGCAGCTCTATATCCTTTATCTGAATCGTGAGCTGAAATAGGTCAAAAGGCTAATGTGAAGCCTATCTTTTCAGGGTAATATTTTTTTGTTTTTTTTTTTGGGGGGCGGGGGGGGAAAGAAGATTGGGGGATAACACCAGTGCACTGGGCAGGTGGGGAAACCATGTCTGGTCCTGCTTAGCTCCACAGCGGTGTTTTCAGTTTAGCTATACCTCATCTAAAGCTCACTGCCTTTGTACAGTGTGCAAGTCTGAATGCAGCCAAACTCTTCTGCAGCTGGTGGTTATTTATTTTCTCTCTTCTGCCTGGAGAGCATCTTTCCAGAACAAGTCAAGTTGTTCTCAGAGTCCAAAAATTTTAGACTGGGTTAGATGGTGTATTGCAGCCCCCAAAGCCTGCTGCATTACTCTTAAGAAGAGAGTGGTGAATTTTTTCTTCTTGGCTGGAGAAGAGGATCTCAGCTTGAGTCTTCAATTTTACTGTGCTGTAGAGTGAGAATAGCTTCATTGGGATACATACATTTACACCAAAGTGGTAGCAATGTAGAAAATTTAAATGAAGTAAAAAATTGTGGTTAATCCACCTACACAGGTTATTTCTGCAGACACCTACTTTTTGGAGTTAAAAACATCTTGTTTCCTCTCGTTTTAGCATTGGGATTGAACATGATGCGAGTGTGGTGTTGGCAACACCAGACTCGCCCAGCACCTGGGTCTGCCCCAAGCAAGCAAGCTCTGCCTCCTGCAAGCCATGGCCAAACTCTTGGGGTGATCCCAGCCAGGATGCCATAGGGTTATGCTGGGATGCTTTGGAGGAGGTCGGACTGCAGCTCACGTCCATGCGCAGTGTCCTGTGCTGGCCGGACCGAGCCCTTGGACCTTCTTCCCTGCCCTGTTCCTCACTCGGCTCAGACCTAGGGACTTTGAAATGGCAGCTTAATGCTGCACTTTCACTTGTGATGATTAATACTGCTCTAATATTTGTCTGATGGTAACTCCCACTGACGGGCAGGGCAGCGCCCTGTAGTGCTGCTCATTGTACAAGCTGTAGTAAATGACTGTCCCTTCCTCAGTGAGCTCACAGGCTAAAATTAATAATGATTTTGAAATGCAGGGTGCTTTCTGAGTAAGTGCTGCCGTTGTTATTTCTAATTTTTTTTCCATAGAAACAGAACACTTTATTACTTTTGCTGAAGAAATCCACGTTATCAGTTTCCTTTCATGCAACAAAACACCCTCCCATTCTTCTTTAATAAACATTAATTGCTTAAAGCTCGTTCTGCACTTTGGATGTAGAAAACTGCAGAAATGCCAAGTATCCTTCTTATTTTTTTCTTCCTGAAGGTTCCAATTCACTGAATCCACCAGGCCAAAATAACACCATCTCGGAGGGCCAGCACTGCTGCAAATTTATAGTCTGGGAGCTTATATCTTTCTAGGCAATTGTCTTCAAACAGACAGTGCATTTCTGCATGTCGGAGTCTTAGGGCTGGAGTTTCTTCTGAGAAATGGCTGAGCCTGCCACTGCTGAACCCCTGAGTGACAGAAAGTGCTTTTCAGCTTCTGTTGTGATTTTTTTTTCTTTTCTTTTCTTTTTTTTTTTCTTTTTTCTTTTTTTTTTTTTTTTTTTATTTTTTCTTTTTTTTTTTTTTTCTTTCTTTTTTAAGAAGGGTTGGCAGCCTGAGCTGTTCTCAAGGATTTGGAAAAGAGCCACAAACAGGAATTATTGAACAATTGCTCTGTGAAACTTAAGATAACAGTTTGTTCCACCACAGTGGAATTGCTTTGTGGTAGAAGGAAATTATCTTTTTAGCTCTTGATTAACATTATATGAGAAAAATAAAATTAAAGCCTGATTGTATCTGTGGGTGAATGGAATGCATGTTCGTGCGAGGGGAAGAGGGGACAGATGTTCATGGGTGACACATACGGAGCTGAATGTTCGCAACACCTCGATTGAAGGTGATTCACAGATTATGAATGTTTTTAATGTTTAGATAATTCCTCATTGCTTCTTTATTGCCAGATTAATGCTCACTGTGTTCAATGTGACTGTAAATTCGAGATCATTAATGAGAGTAAATGCATACCATAATTTGCAGGTGTGAAAGCTTTTTTGGTGCAAATGAGTATTCTTGTAATCTGATTTTTTGCTGCTTTTGTCTGGTTCACAGAAATAAGCAATAACTTGCACCTCCGTAGTTACTCTATACAATAGAACATTTACTCATGAGTTTATCACTCATACTTATTAAAAGTAAACATATTTTTGAGAGCACAGCTGCGTTTTTCACATACCGTCCTGATCCAACTGCCTTTGAAGTCAATGGGAATTTTTTTCCCTTGTTATCAAGGCAGGTTGGATTGGACACCGAGAAGGCATCAGGAGCAGGACCAGTGTTTGGGATATTGATTGCAGAGAGAACTGCACCTGTAAAGCGAATTCATTACGCGAGTGCAGGACTCTGGTTCAGCTCATGCTTGCAGCATGGGGGAATGCATTTAGGGGTACTCCAAAAGTGCTACATTATTTTTTTTAATGAAAGTCCCATGAGCATGGGTGGGAGTTGCCCTTACATATTGAGGGCATGGTCTGTTTGAATTGGGTGCTTTGACGGAATGAAGTCCAGGGACATGCAGGAAGGTGATTTGCACTGTGCATGCAGGGTTTTTAAGGAGCTGTGGCTTGCCCTTAGCCCTGGAGCTCAGCTTTGAGGTTGCATCTTCCTGGCTTCCTGCCTGCTCCAGGAGCCCCATTGCTCCCCGTTGGCAGCGGCTTTGACACCCTGCAATTCAGAGGGAAGCTCTGAGGATGCTGAGATCCAAACATGAACTTTCTGGGCAGGCCACATTTCTGCTGTGATCTCCTAGCTTGGTGCCTGTGCTTATCTGTGTTTGCAAGACATGCTGGGAGATCAAAATATGCCCTTTTTGAGGCGATAGGAAAGAGACAAGATGCTTCTTTAATCACGTCTGATAAATTCTCACTTGTAATGAGAGCCCTAATTAAGGGAAATTACCTATTGGAAAAGAGTTAAAAGGGGCCCCCATACTCCTTCCAGCAAACTTAAAGACAAAAGGAAGTTTCTAACAATGGGTCACTGGAGATGCATTTCCGCTCCGCTTTAAAAAACAAGGTACTGTCTAGCTGATGAGCGGTGAAGGCGAGCAACGAGGCTTTGATGAGCCTTCTCCTGCTTCCTGATATTGTGACCCTCTTAACAAACACCGCGGATGAAAATCAGCATGCCTTCGGTATGCTGTAAGTGCAGGCAGGCTATCTGAAGAGATGCCTCACTTGCAGGATATGGTTTAAATCCTGTTTTGAATAAGGTTTACATCCTTGTCACTGAAATAATATTTTTGTACCGTAAAAATCAATGTGAAGAGATAGGCAGACAGGTCCACCAATATGTAAACAACCTATCTTTGATGTCACTTCTTGCTGAGATTTTCTTTTTTGTCCCAAGGAATGCCCAACAGTTTAGCTGCTTAATTTTACTTATCTGTTTACGATGCCAGAAGGTGTGCACTGTTCTTGATTTCAAAAAGCTGGGATGGGAGGCCCATAATCTGGACTCTGTTTTGTCCTTATTGCTCTGAAATCAGTTCTTTTGCTTCCACTTGGGTGGCTGGGGAAGTTCTGTTTTTTCAGTCAGCTCTGTGATTAGTGCGAAAACAAGAGGGATTCTCTCTGCATGCAGGGGCCTGGGGGAGGGGAGACCGGAATAAGAAGCTCTAGGTCCAGGAATTTTGGTCTGTGATCATCTGGAATGAGCTTTCCATGTATCATTAATTTCTTCTCAATGGCGCATGCTGGAGTGAGCTGTATGTGGTGCTCCAGACATACTTTACATACTGATCTTTCCTTGGGCTGGTTTGCAGTCTCCAATCTCAGTGTGTCTTGCAGGGAACATTGGTGAGAAGCAACATATCTAGTCTCCTTCTAGCGTACAAATAGCAGAACCTGTTTGCAGTAAAGCAACAGAAAGGCTGTATAAGCAATAAAACCACTAGGGTTTGCTTGCAAATGCAGAGTCCCAGTTTCACTATCAGACGTTAGTGCCCAGAGTAGATGATGAAAAGTAGCTGTTTGCAATCTTCCCATCAGGTTGGCCGCATTCAGCACCCGGAGCTCTACGCTACGTCTCTGAGCCCTGAAAACATTTGAATTGGCATACGCATTTTTCAGCCTGCATTGGTTGCCAATATAAAGGGCATCATTGATCAAACTGTAACTTTGTTCCGTGTTACATCGTACTTGTTTATTTTTTCTTTCGTTGAAGCAAATCATCAGCAATTTTCCCCATCAGTAAGATTTTTTGTTTCATAAAACCACAACCACAACCAGCAGTGGCTTGAGCCATGTTATTTCTTTATTGTTAGGCATTTGAAATATATTTTTATTACTTGCAATCAGAATGTGGCTTAGGCATGTTTAACCACTGCAACTTGCTTCCTGGCACCTCTGAGGGATGGGTGTTGCTACTAGCTTTTGTAAAATAAGAGTAAACTGGGGTACACAGAAACAAAGCCATTTTACTAGAGATCCCAGAGGAATGTGGGGGGCTGAAACAGGGATACAGCTTGTGGCTTGGCCAGTCCTTGTCGTAACCACGTGCTCCTCTGTGCTCTTTGGAGTGAAACGTGTAAGGGGTTGGAGCCATGGGGAGGGATGGGGCACGGGCACTGCTCCAGCTTGGAGCTCCTCAAGCGGTTTGCATTGGCATTCCAGGAGCTTCGAAGGGACACTGGCCTTTCAAACTAATAGCACACTTGAGGATTTTCCAGGTACTGCTAGAAAATTACATGAACAAGTTCCCAAATGCAGAACCATATGTGCTGTGTCAGACCACAGGTCTCTCCAGCTCAGAGTCCTGTCTCCTGCAGTGGGTAGCTGGAGCAGGGCATTAGGGCAGGAGATGTGAGTCATGGGATGTCCCAGAAAACTCCTGTATTTGGCACCAAAACCTCCCTGGTGAGGAGGTGACAACTGCATACACTGACTAGCCAACAGGAAGCTGCTCTGCAGGCTCATCCATGTGTGTAGCTTTGAGAACTGCTAGCTGGAGTTCCAGCTACCTTCTGAAAACACTTGGCTATTGCATGATATGTTGGCATTGGAGTTTATCTTTTAATTGAAGCATGCAAGAGCTGGGTGGAATGTTGACCATGTTTGTAGGCTGGGAGATGATGAACTTTGCTGATGCAGAGCCCATTGCCTCTAGTATGTGATAAGGGTACATGACACCTCATCTGCTGACCGGATACCTGAATTACCCCAAGAGTTGGTCAGTCCAAGAAATACCCCCTTAAAATATGCTATTGAGCAAACTCCCCTGGAATTTAGGTATCAGTGACATTAGCAAACCACATGGGTGCTGGTTTATAGTGTTACAACACTCCAGTTTCATTTGATGTAATCCAACTGTGGGCTGTTTGGGGTGGCATCTTGTGCAGGCTTATTTCTAACCACATGGGAACCCGTTGCTTCCAGGCATGCAGAGCTGATAGCAGCAAATGCGGCTGCTGTCCTTCTGGTGGCACCTGCCGCCTGCCAGCAGCTCTTTTGCTGCCTTTTGGAGACCACTGTGTGATTGTCTGATCTCTGCCTTCTAGCACCTGGAGCGTGATGGTGCTTGTGATGGGTGGTCCCATTTCAGCAGTCTGTCTCACTGGTTGCTGAAATGGGAGCAACATCAGAGGCAGGCACGAGTCCTTGCTCTGCACAAAAGAGCTCTTATTTAATAACAATAAAAATAAAAACCCCTAAATCATTTGCCTTTCCAGAGCTACTGTCTGCACAGAGGAGGAGCCTGGTACATGTGTGGAAATGTGGGAGCTGTAGGTGTGTGTGAGCAATGTATATTTAGATGGACTTTTGGTCTAATTTGAAAATTGGTTTGTTTTTTACCAGTTGCAAAAAGGAATGATTAACCCAAACAGGAGCGCCCGTGTTACTCACCTTTAATTATGTTTGTAATACATCATGGTGATACGGGGGAGCAGAAAGCCTGTCTGTATCCAGCACATTTACCTTGCAGCATATGGTCCTACAGAAACTGTTTTGATTCAGAGCCCCCAGCAGCATATGGTGAAAAAAACGTTCCTAAAGTCAAATTGAAAGTAGAGGCTGGTCCTGGGCCCCAGAGGACCCCGTGTCTCCTGCCAGCCGGCAGGACCAGAGTCGGAGTATGTGTCACTGTTTCACTCATCATGAAGATTTTATATTCGGTTTGGGACACTGGTGCATGAGGTTCTGGATGTAAAAGTCAGAAGAGATATGGTTCCTGTAATGTCTGTAGAGATCCTTGTGTCGATAAGGTCAGCAGCAAGTTAATAGATTTTTATCTTCTCATCACATGAACTTAATATAGTGCAACTGTTGGAGGGGAGGGGAGAAACCTTCCTGCCATTATTTTCTGATGTGTTTCAGGGGTTTTTAAAAGACTGTGTCTTAAAAACCTCTTTTTGCTTAGAGTGAAAATCAATAGTTCAAAAATATTAATAAAATATACAAATATAAACTGAAGGGTAAATGTTGTGTAGTAACCACAGCTAACACTAATTACAGCATGGTGAAGAGGGATGCATTTCTCCATGGTGGTGATGGAAAGGATAAGGGGGAGTGGAGATTTCCTATTCAGTGCTTCCAAAGGCATCAGACTGAGTTTACTTAAATGATGCCAAAGCAACATTCAGCTCTGTGCTCCTGCCACATGGAGTAATGCAGAAGCAGAACTGGAGGCTTTACACTACAAAAGTAGCCATAAATGCTACTCAATGCTGTTATTAAATCAACACATGTGTGGAAATGGAGACCCTGAGCCCTGGAGCACTCACAAAAACCTTGAGAAAGGGGGTGACAGTGCTGATAAATGTGGGAGCTGTGTCCAAGTTGGGGGTGAAGAGAAATCAGAAGGGAGAGCAAGGAGATGGGAGGTAAAAGATGCCATAAAGATCTGTCACCATCAAAACCTGGTGTTGCTCACATTGCAGCCACTGCAGTGGAAAAGATGGAGGAGAAGGTCTGTGGCAATCGGGGAGGGGGCTGCTCCCACACCAGCGCTGGAAACCTGGGGCTGAAATATGGTGTCTCTGTCAGGGGCGAAATCCATGGAGGGACACTGTCGGGTCACGCTGACTAGTAGGGCTCAGCGATCAAACGTGTCACACCTGTCTTGGCCACGGGTGCAGGTGTTCTAGGTCAGCTCTCACTGTGGTTATCAATCGCTGACAGTTGACAGTTTAATTTTACACCACAAGTACCTCATTACTTGTGTAGGCACTTGAAGAACATGTGGGCACTGGGTTGGATCAGTGATCAATGACAAAGGTTGCGCAGGGTGCAAGTGGTAGCAGTAAAAGTGAAGGTCTCCGTGCATGAGTTGGCAGTGGTGGGGATACATGACAAGGGGAGTTTAGCTGACAAACAGTCTGTCAGGGCTGGAAGAATGGAGGCTCGCTGGAGAGCTGGCGCTCCATTATAAAATACAGCTCACCATTTAAGAAAGGAGGGGAAAAAAATGAAAAAAGAAAAAAAGGCCCTTGCTTTGAAAAAATGTTTAAACAAATTTAATGCACGGGGGGGGACTGTAAATTTTTATTCTACAAGCATTTATTTCATGACATGGGAGCATCCAGGTGTTCAGGAGTTTTGTATTAAAGGGAAGTGGAGATGCTATTTTACAGAGAGATACATGCGTGTTGCTGCTAGTTTAGGTAGCCCAATGGATGCAGGTTGGGGATGTTCAATATATAACCAAATCTTTCCACATGAGATTCCTTCTTTCCATGTATCAATAGGAGGATTTATAACTAAATCTGCTGTGACAGATTTCTTCAGCCACAGTAGGGAAAAATTTGTTGTTTCAACGCACTTAAAAGTGGTGCTTTAATCAATCCCATCCAACTTTCTGTTTTGGTGATTGTTTTCCTTTGTGGAGTTTCTAACATTCTTTTCCACGTCGAATGTACCCGGCGGATTATGTCACTGGGGCGATGACTGAAAAAAAAAAGAGACATATGGCATTAGTTTGGTAGAGCCGTGTATCTTGCATTAGGATGTAAATCTTGTTTGCTTGAGAAACCGCACTGAAAGATACTTTGCTCAAGGTACAATGTAGCCGCATTATTGAGTGCACCTTATAATAATTGATATGGCTAGAACGATATTAATGGAAATAATGTGAATTTCACCCAAACTGTAGTAAATAAGGAAAAGACTAATAGTCTGCCCTTCACTGAATTGAACACGTCTTAAAAAAAGCTTCTTGATTATTTCTCGCGTGCTGATTAGGTGTAGGCTAACTTTGATCATATCACCTATGTTTCCCACTGAAAGGACACGTGCGGTGTGAGTCGCGGTTTTAGAAATTGTTAAAATGATTGAATAAGCAGCAAAGCAAGCATACGGCTTAAAAAATGAGATGCATGCTCTCCGTTGGTGTTTTGTATTGATTTAATAACATTGCCGGAAAGCCCTTGCAGTGCTAGGTGTGCAGGCAAAGAGGTCCCTCTCCCACCTCTTGCCTGTGAAGCTGAAGGCACCTTCATCTTTGCTCTTTGTTTAGCCCCAAGGTATTTCTAGTCTTTAGTAAATTATAATGGAAGTTAATGGCCCTCATGTTAGGGATGGAAAAAATTTCGTATAAATCATAGTGAAGGACCCAAGTCAAAATTCTTGATTCAGATATTCCTGAAATATTGAGACAAGTCTGGGTTTGTTATGAAGTCTGGGATTATCATGGTCATTTTTTCTTATTCAGTGCTTTCTAATATTTATTTTAACTCTAGATGGTAGAAAGGGAAGTTTTAGGATTATACTGTTAATGCTTCTAGTGATAAAATGATCCTCATAAAATGTTAGCAGTATGCACTGTTACAGGCATCAGACAGATGAGCCTGATTTCAGTTTCAAGCCAACCTATCAGTGTTCAAATAGGGGAATAAGATTTTCAGTATTATTTTTTCCTTGTAGCTATGCACAAATAACATTGAGAGTTTTCCTTGCCATATCCATGGCTATCTCTTCAGAGAAAGTTACCTCCTGAAAACTTGGAACAGGGTCATCCATGATAAAAGTTCATGTCTGATGGGTAAATTAGGTATATCTTGGTGGCCCAGTAGGTATAGTAACTGTTAATAATCAAACGTGCTTGTTGGGGCTGGACTGACTGTGAATTTCATTTCCTGAAAAGGAATACTCAAGGCAAAGTAAAAACAAGTCTCTGGCTTAGAATCCCAAAAGGGTCCTGATGTTGGCTGGAACAATCCCATCAATTTTACTGGGATGAAAATGGTCCAGTAGGGCTGTCTTCATACAGTACCCTACAAGCACACTTTACATTGTCTTGAAATCAATAGTACTTTGAGAGATGGAGGAAGTTCTGGGCTATGAGCAGGTGTAGTCTGGGGCACTATTGGGCCAAGTTAGAGAAAATGAACTCTAAAATTTAAATAGTAATTTAATAGTAATTTTAAATAGTAATAATAATAAAAAGGCCTATTCTTATCAGACTTTGGAAAAAAGTGTTTTCTGACTGTGTGTGTCCAGCCTGCACATAGAGGTACTGGAGGGCATCTGGTGTGCTTGCCCTTGCATAAATAAGGGCAATTTTTGCCAGAAATACACAATATCAGAAAACAAAGCACCTAAACCTGTAGTTATCTGCTGTCTATGCAATGGTAATGACTTAACAGAGTTTTTAGAGTCAGTGGTGGGGGGTGAGTGGGGGATAACACACACACATCCTAACTACCCTGAGTTTTTAAGGAATTATTGGGCTGTATGTTTCCCCTTGTGACACCAGTGCAAATTCAGCGCAATCCTACCAAAACTGGAGGTTGCCCCAGCTTTCTGCTGGGTATGGGTGCTTGGATTTGTCTAGTGGAGGTTGCTTATATGAGCATGACCTCACAGCAGTTGGTGGTGTTCTACACTGGAGGTTATTGAGAGAAGAAGTTGGCTCAGTTGCTGCTAAGGAAACACAGTGGTCATTTTTCCAAGTGTTACTTTAAATATAGAGGTTTTTCTTTCCACATTTGTTATTGAGAGCTGAAAAGTGGCTGGTATTTTCTAGCTACATCAAAATATTGCTTTTGTGTTTGTTTTTTCTCTCTCCTTTTTCTCCTCTACCTCAGTGTAGCCACTTCTCCATTTCCTACAAACTTTCTGGATTTAATAGGGACAAATTCTATGCCCTTTTCAAGTAGGTTTAGCTTTGTTGACCGCTAAGGAGCAGTGCCAGTTGACACCAGTCAAGAAATTGGCCCAGGGTTTTCAAATCTCATGTAAAACATGGCAGTGACAGGGAGGGACAAATGGCAACCCTGATCCCCACACCTGCATGGCAGGTACTTATCTTTTGGTTTCTTTTCTGCTGGTTCTCACCCTGCCTCAGTGCTGGGGGAGGTGGTTTCCCTATTTCGCATTGCTCCTAAAATGGAGAGATTTAATTTTTTTTAGCAATTAAAGTAATAAAACCCCAAAGTTTTGAAATGAAGAGTTTCTTGCAGCATTGCTGGGGACAAAACTCACCCTTTTATCCAGAAGCTTTCCTTGGCAAAGGAGCACTGGACAGAGTGCATGGGTTATTTAAAAGCAGATTTTTCTCAATTTTTTTTAGCAAAATTCACTCATCTTTGCATAGGACTAAAGGATTGGGGATAGATGGTTGCCTGTCTGTATGTTGTGGCATGGGGTGGTGAGGATGGCTGACTCTTCTTGCCTTTCCCCTGCAGGGGGCTCATCACCCTTGGTGGTGAGTCATGGGGGCAGAGGTTGGGAAGATGGGAAGGAGTCAAGGAGCACTGGCTCTCAAACAGGAAAACACATGCAAGACCTTCCTTTGCTCTCATTCAAATGAATTACATATTTTTCTGTTGATTTGCATAAAATTAGGATCGCTTTCACTGTGACATTATTAAACATTGTTATAATGAATTGAGCAGAGCTCAGGCATGTCATCTTATACCATCTCGTCCATGCAGGGCCATGCAGGCCTCAGCAGCTATTCTCTGGAGGGAGTGGGTGGCAGTGTAAGAGTAATGGAATTGGGATGTTTTTCATATGAGTGGGTAGTACAGAAAGGATGCTGCAGGGAGCCTA
>JANHGB010073839.1:0-40046 GCA_026283785.1 Coracopsis vasa
GGCAGGATCACCTCCTTTGACCTGCTGGTCACGCTCCTTTTGATGCAGCCCAGGATACGGTTGGCTTTCTGGGCTGCAAGCTCACACTGCTGGCTCATGTTCATTTTCTCATCAACCAGCACCCCCAAGTCCTTCTCTGCAGGGCTGCTCTGAATCTCTTCTCTGCCCAACCTGTAGCTGTGCTTCAGGTTGCTCTGACCCGGGTGTAGAACGTTGCACTTGCCATGATTAAATTATCATATTTGAAAAATAAAATTCATAGACATGCAAAAAGTAGCATGTCTAGGAACTACAAAAATTAGTAAATTGAAAACTTAATGTTCAGAACCTGATGTCTGCTTTTCACTTGGTTATTGGTTAGTTTGTGGGTTTACATCATTATCAAAAAACTTAAGAACAGAAGAAAATTCTACTATCTGTCTTCTGATTTATTCTTTAAGTGAAGTATTAAAGCAAAAAGGCAAGAATATAAAAAGTCTGAAACAGAAATCTCAAAATAAGGAGAAACTTTCTACTAAACCTATGCACATCAAAGAGAGTAAAAAAATAAGGATTTATACTGGAATGGATTTGAAAGAAGCTAACTCATCTGAGATTTATGAACTTCTCACAGCAGAAGGTCTTTGTCAGCTGAGTCAGATTTCAGGACTTCTACAACTTTCTACAACTGCTGGCTCCAGTAAGAAGAACTGGCAGAATAATCAGGAGATAAATGACTTTACTACTTCAAAACTATCACTAAATCAAGAACAATACCAGGCTATCAGGCCCAGGCCTCCATTACCTGAAGCAACCATATAATACAAAGATGTTGCTGTTAAATACAAGTTGGTATTAAGTGGCTGTCCAACCAAACTTTGATAGGCTACAGTAGTGTAGTTTTTGAGTTAATGACTATCAAGATTACTCTTGTAATTGTCCAGTAGTACTCTATGTTCCTCCAAATACATGGATTTCTGCATCAGCACGAGTAAAACACAGTGTTGAAGAGTTTTCTTTTTTCCTAGCACAGTTTTACCTGTGGAAGGTAAGATTCAAGATCTACTTGTGAACTGAAACTGTGCTTTTGCACTACAGGGCTCCATCAGTTTATTACGGGATTTCTTGCCATTAAGGGGAGTATTGTTCTCTTGCATTGCATTTCTTCCAACATAGGACCCACTCCTTTCTATAGTGCAAAAAAACCTGTGAAGATTTTAGCAGTGTATGATGAATATCCTGTTGCCCGTTCTCTCATCTGTGTCTCTAATGGAAACAAACTGCCCAGAAGTGTTATGTAAATGAGGAAGAAAAAAAAAAAAGAGTTTAAATGAAAAATATGTTAACTTTATGCATACTGCACATATTTATTATCTCATTAAAGTATACAAATATACCATCCCTAATCAAAATATGCCCTAAGACTCCTTTAAAGCAAATCCTTCTATACATTTTTTGATTGGAGAAGGGAAAATGTTTGAGACAAACATTTTTCTTTTTATCTCTGCAATGTTAATAACTCTGCACAAAACTGTTGGCATCCCAATTCTTTTGTGTTTCCCAAGTGAGTATATCATGGCTTCACTTAAACAGCTCATCTTCCTTAGAACTGTTGATAAAATTCTGAAATTCCCTTTAATTTAGCCATCAGCTAGAAGTACTTATCCAGTCTTCTGGTCTTCAAGGTTGCATGGTCCCTTAAGAATACCAACAATACATGCACCTGTGTCACACCAAATTTTTAAGCCACAGGTTCTTCTTGGCAAATATGTTTTCATTGCTTCTTGATCTCCTGCAAAGTCAGCTAAGCTTCCATGTAGATTGCTCCTTAGGGTAAGATTAAAAACAACTGAAATGCTTTAAAGCTGTTGGTCCTGCTGGAGCTCTACAGTAAAGAGCAAATTGTGCATCAAGGGGGAAAAAACAGTTGCATGGGGGAAAGAAGTGAATACCTACTAAATTAGCTGGTGATGACAATTATCTGTTCAGAAATTATGTGCATATTCAATGCACACTTTTTCTTTATCACCTCTCAGAAGATTTTCCTAATGGCAATAATATGTTCTGCTTTATTGTAGGCCATCTTCTCATGCTGTTAACACCTACAAAAGCATACAAAAGACAGTTTCATTTCTAGCAAAGAAATCAGGAACTTGGATCAAAGCATTTCTTCTGTCCTAACTAAACTAACTTGGTTGTGGTGGCACAGTGCCCTCAGTAAGCCATGTTCTTCACAGGAGGTCTAATGTAGCTTTGATGTAATGCTCCTTGGTAATGAATAATTCATTATTTCTAATGCATCAGGACATACAACAAGGAAATAAATCAGTATCACTAATTTTTTTTGTTACTATTATTTGATGAGATGGCTGTCATTTACAGAGAAAAAAAGTATGCCTTCACTAAGAGACCAAGACATTGCTTTCAGAGTGAGTTATAACAAGGATATGCTTAACGGGCAAACATGATAGAAAATACCATCTTCCACAGACTGTTTATTGGCATGTGTGAATATTGTATGTTATAGCTAATTAGACAAATATATATTCTCTTTCTTGATTTCCAATATGAAAATATCTACCAAACATATTTGACATTTCAGTAGAGATGAGGATGACAGGAAATGTGCATGCTCATTAACAGGTATCAATCTTTATAATAGAAAAATAAAAATAAGAACAAATTTTAGCACATATTACTGTGTGCAAATATGTCACCCAGGTCTCTGTCAATCTGTGGTGGGCATTGATCTATTTTTTACACCATCTCTGTGCTAGGATGAGAGAGAGTTTGGATGCTTGGACAAATATGACTAGCATTCAGAAGAGCTGCAAGTTTCTTCAAAGGCCATCATATAATATCATGAATCTACTTCATCTGAACAGGGTACTATTGTGGCTAACAGAACTAACATCCACTAATGAGACATCTGTATCTTACTTCACAACTAGAAAGGTGAAGGTAAGACAGCGAGAATGACTTTGATTCTATAAAGAGTAGTTTACAATGAAAACAACTCCTTATAGGCTAGAAAGCTCATCAAATGACTTTATTTAAACATCTTTCTGCTATAATCTGGACACTTGGTTTGCCTTCAGAAAACACCAATTTTACTAGAAATCAAGACTCAGTCCATGCTTGATACAGAAGTGCTACAAACAACTGGTAGTGTAATAACCTATATTTTGATCAATATTGCCAAGCAACTCACAGGTGTTAGTTACTTCTTAATGACAACCCATGAGAACTAAAACAAAAGGCAAGCTCTCTTTAAAGTATGTGTACAGCAGATTTTCAGGTCTGACAACTGAGCAGGAGGAAATTCAGCTAAATACTTTCTAGTTCCTAGATCTGGCTGTGTGCACTGATCATGTCCCAGGGGCATATGGAGTGAGACTCCCAAGTATGTACTTTTTTTTGGGCTCACTTTTCTGCTCCCTGACCACCTCCCTCAATCATCTAACACTGTTCTGTTATTCAGTGAAATAGAGCCTGTGACAAAGTGCTAGAAAGGAGACAGAGTCTCATCATGTGGGATAGACGCAACATTCAAGAGGTGTATGTTCTATTTTGAGGTCAGAATTAGCAATCAGCCAGTGCAGAATTTAAAGAATCTGGTCTTGGCATGTCATAGCATGTATTTCAGACTCTTAATTATACTATGAGTAGATACATGTGCTCAGAACAAATCTCAGGCCTTTTAAAAGTTTTGCTTGTTTTTTGCTTGGGGGTTGTCTATTTTTGTTTATTTGGGGTTTTGTTTTCCTTTTTTTTTGGGGGGGGGAATGTTTCTTTTCCTTTTCCTTTTTCCCTTTTCCTTTTCCTTTTTCCGTTTTCCTTTTCCTTTTCCTTTTTCCCTTTTCCTCTTCCTTTTCCTTTTCCTTTTCCTTTCCTCTCAGGAAGCAAATCAATGTTAGTTTCTGCCTGTATTTAAATTAAATCTTCATGTATGCTTCATTTCAGTAGTGAAATCCTAAAGGAATAAAAGAACAGTGATTCTTTCATCACAACACCATCAAGATCAGGCAGAGAGGAAGAAAAATGTCTTGGACAGTAAGTGCTCCTATCTGACTGCTAATATCAAAAGCTTGTCATTCAGCCTGTGACAAACTAAAGAGGGTCTTTAAAATCTCTGCTGCCTCCTTCAGTTTTTTCCCTGCTCTCATATTCCCACGTTTCCTGTGACAAATCTAGCTACAGCCCAATCTTACCTATTTCTCAGTCACTGAAGTACAGCTGCACCATGGCACCTTCTTGGAGTATAAGACTCCTA
Source organism: Coracopsis vasa (assembly GCA_026283785.1). Lineage (NCBI taxonomy): Eukaryota > Metazoa > Chordata > Aves > Psittaciformes > Psittacidae > Coracopsis > Coracopsis vasa. The sequence goes on from JANHGB010073839.1 coordinate 4,253, forward strand.
GACAAGCTGTAATCATTCTATCCAATCTTTCACTGGCTATTCCTATCACTACTGTATTCCCTGTATGTTACTGCACACACATACACTGAATAGGAAATGCTGATACATCTTCATTGTATAGGCTAAGAACACTGTATGTGACCATTCACAAAGATCTCTAAATCGTTACTTTTGGGTACACGCAGGTTTTACTACAGATTCTCAGTGATATGCTATGCCCTTCATATTTTCAAAGATTTGAAGTGATTTTGGTGACCTTAAAGGAGGTGCCAGACATTTCTCACAAGACATTTTTATAAAAACATATATGCTCATAATTTTTATGGTTCTGTATAAGAACTTGAAAATATAATATCTTACCTTGTGTAGAATGTTCTACATGACATGAGCTTGCATGTCTCTCTAAACGAAAGTAAAAATTAGGAGAGGATAATAAATGCCTAAATTGTGCGTATTGCTCACTGTAGAAATACTGAATAAGATGAAAAGATTATCCTGGTTTTCATGAGGTATTAAAGGTAAATTAATATGGAGATTTCAATAAGAAACACCATATCATATTGCAGATTCAAGCATTGTATAATCTTGATTAATAGCAAAATCTGAAAGGTTTTTCTTTAACAGCTGATTTATGGAGCTTCAGCTTTATTTTCCAGATGATTTCAAATTTTCTAGTTCATTGGCTGAGACAAAATAACACATTACTTTACTACATTACTACTAACCAGAAAATATTACTTGTCTATCCATCTAAATATGTAGTTTGTTTAAGTTTTCTTGGTTTGGGTATATTTCTTCCCTAAGAAAAATCTACTTGCCCATTTATTAAAACAGGCTTTTGATAATTTCTGTCTCTAAATAATTTGCTTTAGCTTCTTTCAGTGATTTGCTCCAGTGATAATTTTAGAGAGCAGCATTTGTGATATAAAAATATATTAAAGAAATTGGCAAAATTTCAATGTATTCTTTGTCCTTCATTTTCAGAAATGAGAGTTTTTGGAAAAAAAAAAAAAAGAGGCTTGCTTACGCGTGAGGATAAAGCTGAGGAGAAGAGATGGAAGGTGAACCCAGATATAACCCAGACATAACCCAGACACAAATGACTCTGTTTTCAGATAGGCTCAGTGGCTTGGTTTTCCATCCCTTAACATGGAATCAACTGAGGTCTTGAAAATATTTTTACTTTGAAGTTACTAAAGAAAGAACACCACAAATCTAAGCAGTATAGATTAGGCATGAATAAATTCAGGCTAACAAATGGAAGGTTAATAATGATCAAAAAAGGTGGGAAACAGTAGCTGTTTTTACATGAAGCTGAATATGCATTTGTTAGTGCTATATGAAACATATCTATATGAAGGATCAAGGAGTGTGCTTTTCAGTAGAGGGCCTTGAACCAGGACGAAAAGCAAGGTTAAGCAAGCGGGGTTGGCATATTGCCAGCTCTACACTGGCTGTGTCGTGTAGAGACACTGCTCTAAATGAGTGAACATGCAGGGTGTCTATAACTCGGTGGGAAGGAGCAGTTATTGTGGGAAAGACATCAGGCCTCAGCCAGTAATCTTGATTAGGCTTGCTGAGACAGGCTTTCCTTCTGACTCTATGATGCTTTGCTCAATGTATTTAATGATCAATGACATCACCTGAGTAGTCTAGAGTAAGAATTTCAAATTGGGTAGTGGATAGGGGATTACAAAGGGTCCCAGTGGTCACTTTTCTATCAGGTAAGTTGAAGGGGCTTTTATGACACTTTCTCCTTTTTAGCATACACAAGTCTTGCACAAATGTAGTCTGTGGCTTCCCAGTGCTCCTCCCTTTCCTTCAATGCTGGTTTGTTTTTTCATGCTGCATGCAATCTAGCAGCTGGATTTCTCCTATCACGTTAAGAGGGTCAAAGTAGTGATTAAAAAATACAGCACACTCTGTAGAAAATAGATGTAGCATTAAAAATTTAATTGTTCACAGCCACTCTTCTTCTTCTCTTCTAACCTATAACAGAATTACGTCCAGGCTCCATCACAAAGGAAAAATATTGCCTAGGCTTATATCTATACAGATTAGCATGCTATGTGATTCTGCACCTACAAGCTAGCAAATAAATGGAGAGTATTAACTGATTGAATCACTAGGTCCTCAACCAAATTTCTCTGTGAAAGACCTTCACTGGCATTTCAATTAATTGTTCTGGGCAGATTGTATGTGACTGCTAAACACTGTTATTTCCTTAAAGCTAACACATCTTGTTCAGCAAAGATACTATTGCCAGCGAGGCTTGAGTTGCAGAGATGCAGTCCAAGGTGTATTCTACCAGTGACACCAATTCCTTGCCTGATGCTAATCTTGATAGCTTCTTTCCTTCTGCTGTTAAAGATCTCAGTGACAGACTGTAACAATGTAAGCTCTTCCCTTAATTTACTTCTATTGTGTCTCCTTTTACTTGTGTCCCAGTCCTGTCAAGGTGAAAGTAGCTCTTTTTTGAATAACAGATTAGAGACCGTCAGGAAGCAGCTGCATTTATTTTCCTGATATTGAAATGCTTTCTTTTATTTAATAATTTCTCTTCTGTCCCACCTTAAAAAGAGCATCTCTTTGCATACATTCTCCATGCAAATAAATGAGACTTATGCTTATTCCAGGGGGGAACCAGGTTAGACACTCTCTGTGGGAAATCCTTCAAGAAAAGCAACATAGAAAAGCCCAAGAGTAGCTATCACCAGTAAAAGAATACGAATAAAGAAGCACATATCATGTATCTTGGTCTGTCTTAGATGCTTACTGGAGGATAAGGTATTCTTAAAGAGCTATATATTAAGGCTACAAATCAGCACAGGGTATGGGAGAGAATGCTGGAGTTATGAGGTAACTTCCCTTTCATGAGACCTTGGACAACTAATCTTGAGAACTTGGACACCCATGCAACACAGCCCCTGTAAGCAGCCTTGGTCATGCATCCGCTCTGCCTCAGGAGTGCAGCAAATCTGAATCTGTGGTGATGGAGTGGTTTGGGGTGACTTGTGTGGTAAGTGCTACGTAACCATTGCAAAAAGAAAGGCAAACAGAACTCTTTCATGTGGCTGAGAATTACAGCTAAATGAAATTGAAATACTGGTTTGACCTTTTACTATTTCACAACTGGATTAACAAACTCTGACATCTTACCTAAAAATATACGCTTTCTTTTTAGCTTACAGTAGAAGCAGATTGAAATACAATTGCAGTCATACATTGTTTACAGCTGGATTGCCTCATGAATGCCAAAAGATTTTTGAAGTTCTGAAAACAATTACACTGTATTCACCTGTCCTTTTTAGCTGAAAGCAGCATATGGGTTTCTCAGACACTGAGCTCTCTATCTTTTTTTGAAGGATTTTTTCAAGTTGTATCAGTTCTCTGAAACATGGACACCTCAAACCTCCTTTTCCATTTGTTTTTCCCATGCCTTAAGTTGCAGGCTGTGTAGAGATCACTGCAGATTGAATATGGTGGCAGTAGTTTGTGGTTATTTATTTTTAAGTTTGACCTCAGCTTTACAAATACTTGCAGAATGACTTCTTTGAAGACAGTGATTTTGGGGGACTGGACCCAAGCTTGATTTATCCCAGACTATCTCCGGCACCAGCAGTCATTCATTCTCTTGGTTTGCTTCCAGTTCTCCTCTAGATAAGCACCTCACAGGCATGTTATAAATGGCCCTGATCCTCCAGTAACTTATTTGTGGTTTTATTTGATGTACTGGGCCTATGTATCTTTGGTTTCTCTGGTATAAATGGGCACAAACCCTAGGTGCCTCAGCCTCATTCTCTTCGGACTGGCTCTGTATCTGCCATCTTTGTCAAACTGGAGTCAGCTGCCCCTGTCCTACTGAAACCAGCTCTGCTCTTCAGAAATGTCTCAAATCTGCCGAAATCCTTTGTGAGTTTCACTCACAAGCAAGAAAATACCACATGGCTGGGAATTTTTAACTTTAAAGTCTTTCCTCCCTGTCTCTTTAAACTATGCAGCTAAAAGTGGATCTCGGCTGGCACAGCTTCTTCAGCATATCTGCTGTTCAGCTGAAACCTAGTCTTTATGATTACTTGTTTCATGAACTTATTCTCTACGTTCTTGCCAGGAAGAGGAAGGAGATGCAAGAGTCGAGTCTTGTCAAGACTCACTCTATGTTCTTCAGTAACACATTCTAATTCACCTGAATTAACAGGAACTATGTAGAGAACTACTTGAGATAACCACATCTAGTACAAAACATTACCCACTTTCAGTAATATTGCTGGAATCTAACTTTAAAGAGCTTTCTAAAACTTTTTTTATCAAATGCCTTCTTCTTCTTAGTAGCTGGTGCAGTGCTGTGTTTTTGACTTTCCGTTTGGGAACAGCGCTGATAACACTGATGTTTTTAGTTGCTGCTTAGTAATGTTTAGTCTGACCAAGGACTTTCTGAGCCTCATGCTCTGCCAGGGAGGAGGGGAAGCCAGGAGGAAGCAGAGAAAGGACACCTGACTCAAACTAGCCAAAGAGGTATTCCACACCACAGTACGTCATGCCCAGGATGTAGAACTGGGGGCAGTTACCTGGAAGGGCTAGTGCACTGCCAGGGGTCAGACTGGGGTGTCAGTCGATGGGGTGGTGAGCTGTTGTATTCTCTTCCCTTGTTATTTCCTTTATCAGTATTGGTGGTAGCAGTAGTGATTTTGTGTTATACCTTAGTTACTAAACTGTTCTTATCTCAATCCGTGGGAGTTACATTCTTTTGATTCTCCTTCCCATCCCTCTGGGAGCTGGAGGGGACTAAGTGGGGGAGTGAGAGAGCGAGCTACGTGGTTCTAATTTACGGCTGATTGGGTTTAAACCACGGCACTGATACATTGAGTGTGACGTTTTGTACATTATGTTGTGCATGTGCAACAATATGTTATGTTTTGGTCTGTCTTTTGGGGAAATGTTCATGATTCAAAGGACATAAAGGAGGTGAGGGTCCTATCCAAATTGAAAGGTTGTTTGATGCATGAGTAGAGCATACAAGAGTCCGGTTGTAGCTATGTGAGATAGAGTATTGAGAGAAGTCTTAGAGAAAGTAAGGAGTGTGAGGTAATACATGAGTGAATGTTCAACAGGAGTAGATTTTAATGCCAAGTCTTGAATGATCTGAATCCCAGGGAATGAGGAACTTTATGTAGAAGGCAAAAGAAGTGGTGATAGTGCCAAAAAGCAGCAGAGGAAAATTCAGTGTTACTGCTGTAGATTTCATTGAATAAAAGATTATCAGAGAGAAAGGAATTGCAGGTAGGAGAGGTGAAGGACGGCGACCATAACAAGAGAGTTGGTTAGTGTTGATGAAAGCAAACAACTTCTGGAGAGTATTGTAGAAGAATTTGCAGACTGTAGTTATTAGCTGAGGAAAAGGAAGACTCAGAGGTGTTGAATGTGACACCTTATCAATTGAAGAAGAAAAAGATAAGAAAAAAAAAATACCAATTAGAGAGAGTGAGGAGAGGAGGGAGCTAATACTGGACTTACGAGCAGTCCTGATAGAGGTTACACTAATGAAGCAATTGGAAAGGTAGTGTAAAGTGGATAGGATCACTGAAGAATTCAGAGGGGAAAGTGGTTAGAAAAAAACAATTGCTTCTTTCAAAACCAGTGGATAGAATAAACGGGGAAAAAAAAAAAAAAAGTTACAGTATGGACTTTGTATATAAAATTGGGCTTTCTCACACAGAATTTCTGTCCCTATTTCAAGGCATGCCTCTACAGGCAGCTTTGTATCAATTCTGTATGCAGAGCTGTCTTTATGTTAAAGCACGTAACTCTGCAGGGGTTATAAAAAGCCAAAATTCCTTGGTTAAACAACAACCACCGCCAACCCTTCTCATAGATTCTGGCATAGGAGTGAAGTTGGGTCACGGCATCTGATGTCTTTCTAATGGGATGGTATTTTGGAGAATGTATACTTTGCTACTTTGGAAACTTTTCATGGTACTTCAGTATAAACAGAATCTACTCAAATAAGTGAAGCTCAAATCTACAAAACCCTCCATTTTAATTCTCCTAAGCTGCGTCTTTATCTCTTTGGATGAAGCTGTGTATTTAACTAGAACCCTTCAGGCTTGACCATAACAATTTTAAGATATTTTAGTTGAAAGTCAGATTGAAAGCCACAAGAAAAAATTTGAGATGAAGGCCTTCATTTTGGAGAGTTACTGAGCTAAATTTAAAACTTACTTAGTCCATCTTCTAGGGTAATGTCAAAATTATGAGAAATATTTTGAGGCTTACTGGTAGATGATAATTGAAGTCCTCAAGGGAGCTGTGGAGGTATTGTTCATTGCACTGCAGAGATCACATACAGGGAATAGGCAGGCTGCAATCTGTAAGCAAAAGACAGGGAAGTGGAGACTTACAGATTCAGCTGCAGTAATGGAGAATTTGCTGGTTTGATACATGAGTGTGTTAATATTTAGCTGTTATACATTAAAATATGCTGCTGCATTGTGGAGTAAGTCTGGTGGATTTAGATTCAAGAAGAATATATGAGAGAGATCCAGCTGTAGACAAAATAATAAAAGGAGAAGTGGTTTCATTGTAGAAGGAAACTGCGCTGATATCCATTTAATTCCTACAGGGAAAAAAAATGCAACCTTTGCATAAGAGTATAATTAATCTATCATTTAATCTCCTTGTGAGATTTGGCATTCTTTTAATTTTTATAAGAGATAATTAATCTTTCACAAAACCCTAAAACTTCATCAAGATGTATTTGTGCTGCCATACTATCTATACCTACATTTGGTGGTAGATTGAAGTTTTTTATTACTATCACATGAAAACAAGCTTTAAAGTCATGTACTCTTGCTTATTTTGCACTCCAAGTTAAATTCTTTCCTTGTGATTTCGTGACAGCAGCAAAGTGTGAGATGTGGTGGCACAAATCAAGAAGCAAAAAAATTGGGGCAAACTTTTCTTGTGACTTTTGTCTATATAAAATAAGAAAACAAAATTGTGTATAAAAACAAACTTGGGTGGAAAATATGTAGTATGTCCTTACTATTCAGATGCTGTTTCTCCTCTCTGACCTTAACAAACAGCCCAATGCAGGCAGATGTAGGCTTCCTCACTTTCTATAAAGCTGTAGACTTTTTTTTTCTGAGTAGCTTGTAGCCCTCCCATCCTACATACTGAAGCTTTCAGCTACTTAAGTTGGATGTGATTTTCTGTGACTAATACTCATTAATTTTTTAAATTTTTTTAATTCTGATTTTTTACTTTATTTCTGAGTTCATTTTCTAAGGGTCATAGTTACATCTTTTCATCTGGAATTTTTGAAAGAATATTATAGGGCAACACTGCACATGACACACCGATGTCTTCTTGTTAACATTACAATATTAATAACCTAGATGATAATTGTTATAGCTGGACACTCCTGTCAAAAGGATTCTTTTGTGAAACAGGCTTGTACCAGTGTGACAGCTTAAAAGAATCTCTGTACGTGTCTGTTTGATAATGTTTCGTGTTATGACAGCAGTGCATGGTGGGTGAGAGCACCCTCTGCTTCTGTGAATGCAAAGTTGAAGTGTCCATTCTACCTTCATGCTAGGTGAGGTGAGAGTAAGGTTTACAAAAGCTTTTGCAGCACTGGTTTCTTTCACCTTCTCGGTTCTATCTGTTTCCCTGCTTCTTGAGTCTGTACTACAAAGGTAGAAGTTTAGATAAAGCTTTTTTTTAATTTCTTTTATTTTGTTAATTGCACATAATCTTAAACTTTCCTAAATCAGGGCTGCTGCACTCACTGCTTCCCGCTCAGCTTGATGCAGTCCTTCCTCAGTTCTGACAATGATGCTTGTGCTGTTGGGTGACAAGTGCTTTCTGAAAGCTTTTGCTACTTCAGTCATCAGCCATACTGTCTTTCCAGTTGTCTGGCAACTGAGTCATTCGTGCCAATGGTAGCATAAGAAGTGGATGGCAACACATAGATGGAAGCAGGCAAGGGTGGTCCCAAAGTCATTTAAGGTACTTTGGAACCTCATTCTGTGCCTCCAGTGCACTGTTGTGGCTAGGCATAATCATACGCTTCTGGGACACAAGTGTCCTGATAAAATATTTTTTTTCTGTCCTTTATCTGCTATGCAAATAGAGTAGCAGATTCGTTGACACCCGCAAAACTCGGGCACAGCTCGGTGTGTTTGAGCAGCTGGTTTAAGCGAGGGTTGACATAACCTGCGTGTCCACTAGATGGAGTTCCTGGTATAGCAGTACCGGCAGCGCCGGGACGGACAGCCCTCCGAGCGGAGCTGGGCTCGGGCTGAGCGGGGAAAGAGGGCTCGTAGGTTTGGCTACTGACATTGCGTTCTACAGTGAAACATCACCCGTGAATCTGGAGAGTTTTTAAGACACACACGGGTGTAAACTCATACAAAATCCAATCAGGATCGGATTGTTAGGCCTGTTTCTGTCCATCCTTTCCTCTCGTTCCCCCTGTATCTTGGTGTAGAAACAGTGTCTAGATACTGTAGGCCAGGAAAATAAGATCTGGAAAGCAACATACATCTTCTGCTTGGAAGTGTCTCTAACGTTTTAAGATACAAACTTTTAATTTTCAGTTCTTTTGTTATGTTCCCCACCCCCACCCTGAACACACTGGTGGGAATAAGGGCTCTTGGTTTCTTATGTTGTAAAAAGTCTAGAGAGTTAATGCCGAGTGCTTATGAAATATGAATTAAGTGGTGCTGAAGAGGTTAATTGTGCTACAGATTCTTTGTAGACATTGGGTGTGAAATACTGGAGGAGTCAATGGAAGTAACACAGTGCTTAATAGAAACAGAGAATTAGTGATTCTTACTTGCCTGAGGTAAGCACGAGCCTCTGGAATGTCTTGATCTTTTTGCGAAGACCTAGTACAGAAAAGCAATCTTAACAGAAACCTTAAATTGGAAATAGAGATTTTCATGAGCAGAAAATATCACTGGAAGGATGAGAGGTCACCCATTAATTGAAAAATATAGAGAGAAACCCTTTTATTTATTCTTGTAGACAAAACAAAATATTTAAAAAGATCAGTGGTGTTTCCCTAGTTTACTTTAACAAATTGTAACACACATGTGAAAAACATAATACTGTGTGGAATAACAGCAGAGATATAAATGGTTGCTAGCAATTTGTCAAAATATGTTAATGAAGCATTCTATTTTTAAGCTTGTAATATGTTGCTTTTCCTGGCTTGAAGTTCTGTGAGCTATTTTTCCATGTGGTGGTAGAAAAGGAGTGCTTGGAGGGAGGACTGCACTACTATTAGTTTCTGTACCACTTGCCTGAATTATTTTTATACCACATCAGCCATTTTATAAAGTAGAGAAGATACACACGTTCTTTGTATGGATAATTTAGTATGTCATTGTGGTGGGTTTTTCTAAATTCTTGATGTCTGGAGTCATACAATCTTTATAATAGTGCCTGCTTTCTAAATGTGTAAATTTGCTAGTGTAGGGAACTAAGACAAATTTGAAGTATAGAATGGTGTGGGGTATTGCAGGTGATCTCTTTCAGATCTTTGTTGATGCAAAGGGTTTAAGTGATTAGGCAGTCTGTTGTGATAATTCTAGTAGTTAACTTTTGGGTTGAATGTTTGTAAATGTGAAATTTGAACTTAAGTCTTGAGAAGCAGAAGTTGACTACGACATCACAAATTGAATGGATGATTTTGAATGAAACATGTTAGACTAAATGCATTGTAAATGATGAGTGTTTCTGTATTTGTATATTAGCTGTGGGAAATGCTGTTGGTGCTTTTTGCTTTGTTTCAGAGGTTCTTTGGTTTCATGGTTTTATTTGCCTATTCAAGACAGTTCAGCACTTTGCTATTGGTAGTTTTTAAATGGCTGTCTTACTGGATGTGGGAAGAGGGCGCGTATCTGCAAGTTCTCTGCCTGTGCTGTATACCATGAAAATCCAAACAGGTTTGAAAAGGAAGTATTGCCTCTCGTGGTGGTATAGTAGGCATTGCACATCAGGTGGATCTATTATTACTCTGGAAGACCTTTTTATTTCTCCATTTCTAATTGAACTCCCACAGAGGATGGTTGGGGCTGTGTAGATCGGTAGCCTTCTTTTATTTTGAAAAAGGTTTGTGGTTGTTGCTAGTTGATGTGTAATTGATAATATCAGTAACTGAGTGTGGGACAAATGAGTTCAGTTACTGACCCAGCAGAGCAGCACTGGGGTAACTGGAAGGTGTTTATATGCTGCAGGTAATGTGGGCTTTGCACTTGCACACATTGAATTTTGTAGAATAAGAGAAAAATCAAGACGTTAATAATTTGCAGATGAGATATTGATGGGTTATATGCTGTTCTGTGAAATTGCATAGTAGTTACAATGATACTGTCAGTGTGTGTGAGGATAGAAGGTCAGATTGTGTACGGTCATTCATGGGTCTTTGGCAGACTTGTGGTGGTACTTACTGTATATATAGCCATAACTTAGAATGTGGTTACGATTAATGGGTTGGGTTTGTTAGAAGAGTGCCTATAAACAAGGAAATGGCTTTAAAGAAGAGACATTGATTTTATTCTTATAAAAATAAAACACATTTTGTTACCTTTTTTTCTTTTTCGATATAGTGACAAGTTATCTTTGGAAGGGATGAAAACTGGCAATGACTTTGCCCTGCATCTCTTGAAGTAGTGTATATCAGGCTCAGGAGTTCTCCTTTTTTAGGTCGCATACACTACTGGATTACGTATGTTTATCTATTGCTTCTCTGTATAGAGATGATTTGGATAGTTAAACATTAATGTTCTAGTTTTAATAATATGAATATATATTTGTGACAAAGTAATAGTATTTTGGGTTATATTTTTCTTACTTTGAAATGTGTGAAAATTAAGGATAAAAGACCAATGAGAAATTTACAATTAATATTAGCTCCATTTACACTACTAAATTCTCTTGAAGTAATTGTTCAACAGACTGCTTTTAAGAATTTAATCTGTTTTATGGATGTCCTTTTAGCCATAAAATAGTGCAACAGACAGAAGAAACTTTGCTTGACCATCGCCATGTTCCAGAACTTCACTTTGGGAAATTGGATAGATTTATATAGTTCAAATGGTTTGGCTGGAATCATGTTGCCTTTGGATCTGACATAATGTGGAAAGAGTTGGTTATTTGCTTCCTTACATAACATATTTGTTTTTCATTAAACATTTTGATAAAGTCTGATTAAAGTACCATGTATTATTTATGATATTTCATATGAAAATGAGCTGAAGGGAAAATTCTATCAGCTTAGGTCATTTGCAGAATAACAGCCTTTCTGTGCTAGGGGAAAAAAAAAAAAAATGAAGAAAAGCATGACATACTCCTGTCAGAGCAGGAGACTGCTGAAGGCAGAGAGAAAGAATGAAAAAAGGAGAAAGGGCAGAGAGAGGCTTTGATTCTCCTCCTTCTCTCTCTTTTGCTCTGTGGTGTGTGTGGGGTTTTATGTTGGTGGTTTGTTTTTTGGTTTAGGGGTTGTTTCGGAGGGGTGTTTTGGGGTTTTTTTCTGATACAGAACAACACAGATCACTTTATCTAGGCTGTTCTAGTAGCTCAGTCCGTGATAAACTGAAAAAGCGTGGGTGCTTCTTAAGCTTACAATCCCTGTATTGTAAGTTTGTGCATGATTGTTTTGGTGTTGGTGTTGATGTTTGGTGTTGTAAATACATTGGGTTTGTTGTATTGACTGCTTTTGAAAAGAAACTTATGTAATAACTGATTCTGCTGGAAAATTGTCGGTTTTGCATGAAGAAGACTTAGTGGATCTAAATCAGTGTCTGAAGCTTGTGTGGGTGCAGGTATGTGTGCGCACATGCACAATGGAAACGAATATTTTTTAATATAGTGCCTGAGTTGCAGTGACATGTTTTGTATCTGTTTCCAGTGAAGGGGGGACTATTATTTGTTTTTAAGGGTAGATCTTAATATGAAACCAGTTATGCTGTTGATGAAGTAAGCTTCTCTTGCATGTGAGTTATTTATTTATTGTTGTTAACGTTAAACTGTTGATCTAAGGTGTGTTTTTTTGTGGGAGTCAGATATCCTAAGAAATAGGTAATCTTAACATTTTCTGCAGTCTTTTTAAAAGGACCCCCTTCAAAAGCTCAGGTGATGCTTTGAGGTTTGACCTTTCCTGAAGAATTAATATTTAATTCATTTGTCAAATTGTAATTAAAAATAGGGTTCTGTTATACCCGAGTTGTGTCTAAGGAGTCAAAAAAAATAAAATCCAAACCTGTAATATAGAACCTCAAGGACAAGCTGTAATATAAATTATTTGATTTGCAGGTCACATCCTACTTTATTACATAAAGACTAACTAGATCTACTAATGAATAATTATTACTCCATAAAATAAAGGGGGGGGAAAGAAAAAGCCTGCAAGAGTGGAATACTAATTTGAGGTATCCCTCTCAAAGTAAAAAAAAAACTTTAAATTCTGAAAATTGCAACTGTAATTTTTCCATGTAACCTGATAGGGCAGTTCTTTAGAGTAGACTGACTGGCTGTCAAATACATTTGAAATTTCAGATGAGATGGGGTTTAGACTAATTTTAAGATCCAGTCTTTATCCAAGCCTGCTTCTCTCCCCCAAGTAAAAGTAGATAGAGTGTGCCATAGAATTTTGTTTTTTTCCGAGTGTTTCTGCTGCAGTGGTTACACAGATATTTCACAGTTCCACTGTAATGCTTTTATAGGCTTCTCAGGGAAACTAGTTGGTGAATGAAACATAGATACAAAATTAATGTGTATTTTAAAAAACTCATTTACTGACAGCACTGTACATTTGCTAGAAGCCTCTTGACTAGCCAAGATTCTTTCACTTCCCCACTTTGTGCTTCATACTTTTGTTCTTAGAAGGGAAAAGCCCTTTTTATGTCAGGTGTGAGGACTGGGAGGGAGAAAAAAAAAAAAGTGTGTGTGTGAGTGTGTATGTGTGCGTGCAGAATCATAACAGGCATTCAGTCCCAGCTGGGCAATGACACTAATTGCCCAGATCTCATGGATGCCTGTGATGCAGCGCGCTCACTTTCTCTCCTTCCCTATCCTCTCCAGGGATTTTTAAAATGCAGTATTTGAATTTTGGTGAGTGGTAAAGACCCTGCCCTAGGACCCATTTGACAAATGAGAAGCTGTGCAGCATCAGCACCAGCCGACTGAGCCTCACTGAGTCAATCTCTCTCTCTCTCTCTACTAGTCAGCAGCTACTGTTGTGAGACAAGCTTCAGCTCTCTGTCATTGAGGAAGTTCCATTTGCTCATCAATAGGCTGCAGACTGTGTCTTTTTTTTTTTTTTCCCTCTGTTAAAAATTCAGAGTTTAAATCTACCAAGTTGCCTTAGCTGACGAATGTAGGGATCTAGCGCTGGATAGAAAAAGGCATTCAAGAAATACTGTTTCTTACTTAAATAATCAAAAGGGAAAAAAGCTTAGTGACAAGATAGGGCAAACGTGCTTGCATGCAAGCCCCCTCACTTGTTCTACGTAGGCTTCAGAGCAACACCATGCAGCATCCCCTTACGGGTGCAACCTGCGTGGCACTGCCGAATGTGGGCATGTGTCCCCAGCTCTCCTGTGCCTTGACTTTTATGTACTTACAGCAGGTAAGTTTGCTTAACTTTTTCTTTTCCTATAGTGCCTGCTTTGTCAGCATCGCTTGGGGGATTTGTAATCTTTGAGATATATATTCTGTGAATAGACTGTATAAATGTCTCCCACTGTGTGGAGTGACTGTTGTGCCTGCACTTAAGAATGGTGAGAGAGTAGAAAATGTTTTAACAGAGCATAAACCCCTTTGCATATCTTCTTTTTTTTTTTTTTCTTTTTTTTAAAATGACTCTGTTGATGCTGCTTATAGATATTTAACACAGTACTTTGACTGCATTTCTCATGGATACTGTTGCAGAGTTTCAGCCATAACGGACTGCTCTTTATTCACTTGCAGGCATAAATTATACTTCTAATGTAAATGTGCCCAATGGCAATTTTGTTTAAACCTTCTTTGAAGCCAGGAATTTTAAGTCTCTGTCGAACACGCTGCTTATTAAAATGAAGCTTATTTTTAGTTCACAAAAGAAAAAAGAAAAAAAATTGATAAAGCTGTATCTATGAAGAAATAATACTTCTATCACTGAAGTGTATTGGAACGGGTTTAAAAAATGGTCTGATATCAAGGAAAATAATACCAATTTCTAGCCCATTTTTAAGATTTTTTTTTTAATTAATTTCATATAATTTTTGCCTCAGGGCTTTGGGGTTTTTTCCTACATATTTCCACCCCTCTCCTTCTCCAGTTATTTATTATTTGGTACCCTCTCTCTGTTATAACATGAAATAAATAACTGGATAATAACACATTCTTTTTTAAACTAGTATTTTGGAATTGTAATTGTATTCTACTGCTGTGTTTTATAACTGAGCCAACCATTATAGAGAGTCATCTAGTAAGCATGTAGAGCAAAGACAGAAATATGTTATGATGCAAAAAAGATTAATCCTGCTTATTCTGTTACTTTCTGCTGAAACTTCAGAGAAAAAAATTCTTGTGCCTACTGTAACAAATAGGGGCATTTCTTCCAACTTCCACTACAATAGTTTATATGCATATTGACTTCCATGAAACCGTCTCTAACTTTATTTCTTTATTTACAAATGCCTGAATGATGTTTTACAGTATTTCTTTTTGTTCCTAAAGGTGAGATAAAATAAAGCTTATTTTTATTTCAGAATTTTTGTTTTCTATTGCTGCTGAAAGAATAGAACTTAAGTATTTGCAGAATATAAACCCTTCTGTAGCTTTTTTTTTTTTTTCTCCGTCAGTAGTGTAGGATAAACCATTTCTGACTTAGAGCATGAGAGTGAGTGCATAATAACAGATTGTTGTATACGCCCTAGATTATACATATATGTGGGAGGGATTCGTATGTCTGCAATTACAATTTGCATCAGATAAATATTATGTATTTAATATTTAAAGAAATTGCATGTCTTAACTAAAGTGCATGCTCTTAGTAGTTTTGTATTCTGGATATGTTTTAGAAATTACATTTGTAGATCAGTTTTAATGATCCAGTGTGACTTGTGCACTTAGTATATAAAATGTACTCCTGTGTTTTGTTGGATTTGTTCATTTGAGTTTGGCAAACAGCAATTTGTATGGTAAAGATCCAGCTTTTGGAAAGAAAAATGTGAATTAAGGTGAGAGGTCAACATGGCCACACAAGGAGCTAATAAAAGATAACTTAAAGATGAGATTAGGTGCTAAAATAACCTTTCTGTATGAGGTATTACAGTACAGTATCGTTATGCAAACACATCTATAGTATAGCACTGCTTTAAGGTTTAAGAAACTGCAACCATAATGATTACTTTAAAATAGTGAATTCAATTCCATCTATTCCATTTGAGAGAAAGATGAGAAGTGATTGCTAATGCACTTCACAAACTGCTGTATCTAGCGGATAATTTTTAACTCTTTAAGTGGATTAACTGGCACTTTGAGAGTATCTTTTTTTCTTTTTTTTAAGAAGTCTTGGCTTTCTTGCCTGGTTAATCCTATTGTAAGTTTGGGATCATTCTGCCTCTAGTAATCACAATTATATTTAAAATTAAAAAGTCATCTGAATTCCTGATGATAATTTTCGAAGGTTTAAAATTCTCTGCTTGTTGTTTCTTTTGATCGCTGATTGGCATTTTAGATATTCTGGATTCCTAGAGAGGTAATTTTCATCTTAATTCAGATATGATTTATTGTTTTGTGTATTTGGTTAAGTATTTCTTTAGCAACAATTTTACTTTATCTCAAAATTATTCAGGCAGAAAGATAGTACTGTAGTGACATCGCCTACAAAGCTAAGGTAACATGGTTCTAGTTTCAAATAGGAAAGGCTAAGAAGTGGTTTACATTTTTGAAAAACATTAAGAAACTTTTACCATGCCAGTCTAACTGGGAATGGTTTTGGTGGTTGTTTTTTTTTGTGTTGTTTTTTTTTTTTTAACTATTTTTACCATATCTGATAATTTCTAGCAAGCCTACAAAATGATTTATATGTTTAGGGCACATATCGCTATTTCAGTGAAACTGTAGATGTTATAAAGTTGTGTATTGATCTTAAATACTGACAACTTAAGAGCTTTATGTGGCAACTTAATAACTAGTGATTTCCCCCTGCCTGTGGACCCAGTGACCAGCAGTATAGAGACACTATGTGAACTTACCGAGAATTTTTTTTCCTCTATAAATTGCACTTCAGATATGTCTGCTCACTTGCACCTCAACTAAAATTAATTCAGACATCTGTATTTCAAGTAAGCTCTTAAGTTTTAAACTTTACTATTTAGAATCTATTAAAATATTTGTTCTCTGGTTTTGTGTGTATCTGCCATATACCCTAGTATTCTGTCGCATGTAACTTTTATAATTGGATAGGTCTTTTCTGAAAGACTATAAAAGGCATCATGTTCTTCTCAACTTGGGCAAATGAGTCTTCCTGACAATAAATATTTATGTGGCCACAATGATGGTGGTTTTCTGTGAAGCTGTAGTAATCATTTTGGAAAATCCGTTTTCTGGAAGTCATTTGGTATTAGCCATTATTTATTTGCTAAACAAACACTGCTTGGTCAGTTTGTTTAATATAAATGGATAAATTGCTTTCCACAGTGTACCTACAGAAGTGCTCTGCTACTTTGTCCAGGGTGAGAAATTTAAGTATTTGCTCTGATACATGCCAGATTATGCATGTATATAATGTTTTAAGAGCTTAGTGAGGAACTGAATTTTTTTTTAAAACACTTTGTGAGTACAGGATGCTTTACCTAAAAACATTTAAAGCCTAACTGTTGAAAATAAAATTGAAAATAAATAAAGTTTAGAGGCCTAGTTCACTTTATAGATGAACTGTTAATCAGATATTCACTTGAAAAAGACATCAGAAACTGAAGGATGCTTCCAAGGTAGTTAAGCTCTTTGAAATGGTCTGAAATATTTGGCTGTTCTCTTACTAAGATGCTTCTAACTTTAGAAATCCAGAAGGAGTTTGCAAACATTAGAACTGAAATGACTATATCAGTGGCAGCAACAAACAGAAGGAGGATACATGTTTCAATCTGCAAGTTTTTACTGTATCATGATAAAGATAGGGACAATTGGGAAAAGAGTAGATATGTTCGGATTAGAATTTTACCTGGTGTCAGTATTTAAAGGTACAGGAAAAGGGAACTTGGATTTGCAGTGCACCCTATCATTTGGTAATATTTATGGTGATAGCAACAGCTAAATACATCTATTTTCTCCTTCTTATTAGTACATATCAATGCAAGAAATAATTTCTGACCACAAGCATAAATCAAGTGCTAGCGGGAAGTAATTTTTGCAGCAAATTTTTGACCGCTTGTAAATTGAGATTTAGCAAGTATTAATGGAGGCTTAGTTCTGTTAAATGATGTTTCCCTGTGACAGATACTTGCCTGGACATAGGGTTATTTAGCTGTTATTTTCTGAGTAAAGTAACAAAGTCAGTTGTGATTTTGAATCATCACATAATATTCCATGTCATTCTGTACAGTGCTGCTGTCATTATTTTAAAACTGGTAATTTTTTCTTTCTCTTTAATGATGATAGATGTGCTTTGTTTTAAATAGTGAAGTGGTTTGTACAAAGGGTAATTCCTCTTAAATGGAGCAATTGCTCATACTGGACATTCACAGATCGAAAACAATTGAACTGAAACTTCAATATCAACCTTTTCTGTCTTTAACAAGAAAGTAGTTCACGGTACAGCTCTCGTATCAGTGGTGAAAAGAATCCACCATGAAAACAAAACAAACCCCAACAAACTCTTCATCTCTACCCCAGCTATTCCATTAGTGTTTACATGGTAAATTAGTGTAATTTTATTTGGGCCTTAAGCATTATGGCTATAGAGAAAAGATGAATTCCCCACTCAGTTACTCATGTCATGCTTCTGGATCTCAGGATTTGTAGAAGCCTGAAACACTTTTTATCACATTCTTTCTTCATGGCTTAATTCAATGTTGATTTATTTGGTAGCCTTTTCAGTTGATGTAGTCAATAGCATCAATAATGGAATAAGGATTAGAACAGATTATCTTTGTGCTAAAGTTATGTAAAGAATTAGAATGTATGGACAGTTCCTGCCTACAGTTTACCCCTTTTATAGAGCACAAGCACACCAGTCGCTAAATGCCACTGTTACAGTTGCAGATCTGAACGTGTGTCTTTTGCATTTTGTACTTCAGTGAGCCTTCAAAGGAGCAGGTATGTTAGTTGAATTCAGTAACCGATGTTTTATGATGACACTGTTTAAATCTATCATGAGAACACTGCCTTTCTTTACTAGTCCATTTATAGTACTCGTTCACTCTCTGGCTGTCCTCTAAGATCAGTTACTTGACCTTAGCTCGTGAAAATTTTAGGCATCTGTTTGCTTATAAATTGGAGGTTTTGCACAATTTCGTTCCTCGGTCTGCTATTTCGTGGCAATTTTCATGTGAGAACATACAACCTCTGCTTATGACTGCATGAGTGAAAAGAAGTTCATGTTACTAATGCTCACTCACCATCTGTTTTTCTTACAGCTGGGCCTTGAATAATTGTCCAGTAGCTGATGGACTGAGGGTAGGCAATCTTTTCAGGGTTTTCTGATTCATTTAACCAGCTTCCCTGCCTCAAGAGAAACAGTGCTTGCTTATTCGTATGTGTAGGGTAAAAAACTGTACTCTGGCAGATAAATCATAGTGCTCTGTTAAAACAAATAAAGGAATTGCCATGCTACAGACTGTACAGTGCGGCTGCATGAGCACCTCGGGGGGCAGTGTGGCACTCTGGGAATTCTGTGTGGGAATGAAACCGACTCTCAGGTGGGAGTATAATTGTTGAGTCCCGAAGTACTGTTAATGTAAAAGTAAGGAATGATGTCTTGATGTGCTGTTTATCTTAATTAGGGGGTGAATAAGACGGTTTCAGGTTCACCAATAAACTTCGAAGCTGATATTCGAGACTCCACCTCTAATTCAAGACAAATTTACATGTTGACAAATCTTTTGTCTCACAAGAGCTGTTTTGTTGTTTTCCAAAGACTAATGAGAAGTGGCTTAGAGAGCAAGTGCTATAGAAGTACTTATTCTGAATAAGAGCTAGTTTGAGGCATTTAACGACAGCTTGTCAAACAAAGTCAGTCTCTTCTCACAATAGCAAGAGGAGGTGCTTTAGTTAAGTGCTCCCCTCTTTAAATACTGGAAGAAGAAAGGGGAGGGGGAACCCAAAAAAAAAAACCCACCAAACAAACCAACACCAAACCCCTTCAGCCAACCAGAATCAGTTAAGAAGGTTTCTTGCTGCTTTGGATTATAAGAGCCAGAGTAGTTGCAAAGGAGCTTCCATGTGGCAGACACAGGTGAATATTTTTGGCTTAGAATCATTGTTTTTATAACTGAGCTCTTTGAACATTTTAAAACACTTCAGCTGAAAAGTGATGGCTGGATTTTCTGTTGTGAGCTGTTCGTAAGTTGTCACTCTTCATTGATATTTGCTGGATATGTGTGTGGATGGTTATTTTCTGAAAAATGTATGTGGTGTGGTATTTTATGCCAAGGAAGGTTCGCGGCAGTTTTGTAAGCAGGGGCTTTCTCAGGGCAACTGGTTGTTACTTCATTCTGTTTGTTTAGATTTTTGACCAGTAGCCATGCAGTACTAGATGATGAAGGCTTTTGGTTTCAATGAGTGCAATTCTGAACTGGTAAATAAATACTATCATCATGTTAATATTAATTCTGTTTAAGGTATTTTTTAAGTATTTAATAAGTAGGATAAATGAAAGTGATGGAAATTGTGACACCAGAATTTATCACCTTCCTTTATAGAGTTAGAATAATGTTAGTGGAAAGGAGAAGTCAACACCCTCTAAGAATCCTTCAAGCTTTCCTGCCTTTTAAAGGTGTATGTGCGATTGATTTGTCAGGTTTAAAGTGTGATGTGTAGTACAAGAGCTCTCCTGAGGAACTCCTGTCATTTCTTTGCTAGCGTTGCTCATTTACCTCTGCGTTGCCTAGTGCAGCGCCATTGACTTCTTTTACATTTTGCTTCCTCTCCTTCTCTGTCAGTGCAGCAGCCCAGTGAATTTAATTAGAAAAAATAGCATATCTAATGCCTGTAGTATTCTGAGTAGTTGTAGTTGGGCCTTTGGTCTTTTGCACTATAGCAGGCTCCAGCTGTGGAGAGATCTCACTGTGTTTTGATCCTGCTCATTCTCGTTGTGTTGAACACATGCAGAATCAAAATTAGGTACTGTAGTAAGAACTGAAGCATTCAGTGAATTATTTTTTGTTCACAGTGAGTCACTGACTTTTATTTTTTCCCTAGATACAGAAAGAAAGTGTGTGGTACTTCAGAATAGAAATACTTCAGATATTCAGATGCTCAGGCATAAGAATGCAAGTGCTTTCATCTTAGATAATTTTTTAAATTTACCTTTTGACCCTTTATATCAAAACACACCAAAAATTGTTGATGTTCCTGTCTGTAACAACTTGAATATGCCTTTTTTCTAACTGTGCATAAATTTAACAATATCATCTCATAAAGATTTGTGAGCTGTATCTATCTTTTTGTATACCTTGCCTCAGTTACTTGTTGATTTGCACTAACATTATTATTATTATTACTACTATTAGTATTATTATTTCATTTTGAAGACTGCTTTTATTTTGCTTCTCATAACCTTTTCTTTTATGCTACCTGTGTTACCTGTCCTGTGGCCAGTAAGACTTCTAGTCATTAAATAGTTAATTACGTGTTTTGATTATTGGCATGAAACTTTAATCATAAACAAGGTTATGTTTTCGATGGCACTGTTTTTTGTAAGATACTGTGAACTTAAAGTGTTTGTTTGAAATAAGTTTCAGTAATCATTACAGAGGGAGGCAAAAAACCTGTTAAAAGTTCTCCCAGAGAATAAGATCTCATCAGAAGAAAGATAGTGTGAAAATTTTGGGGTGAAAAGAAGTCAGGCAGCCCCTATATCCAATGACTGTCTTCTCCTTTCTTAAGCTTTTTTTTATCTCGTCATGTGTTAGTGGTATCTATAGGATGTTACATGGCTGCATAGCTCAATTGATGCTCTGTGGCAGGAGGAGGAAAAAAATGTCTCTCTCTTGTCAGAAGTGAAGTTATTTACTTTCAAAAGCTGACAGAATAGCACTGCAGGGGCTTCATTTATTTCTGTTCAGAATGTCATTATTGTGTAATGCAGAGGGACTTGTGCATGCATTGGAGGCTTATTCTTGTAATCTTTAGTCTGCTGGATGGCTGTAGAAGTGTAAAATGGGACACTGGAATGTTACCTTGTTCTGACTTAAGCTCATTCACTTTTGCAAAGCTACATTCCAAGTGTCTTAAATTTTTGCTACTTAGATGGCAATAAATTCATTTGTCGGTGATGCTGATGCTTGATACATTTGGAATCATGCTCTGGCCCAGCTGAAAGACTGATTGTACTCTTAGTTACCTTTATAATATCTGTTATTTTTCCTGATGGTTAGCTTATGGTTTCAGACTGCCTTTTCAGCATTGCTCTCTGTGTCATACACTTCAGTTTTCCGAAGTCTAGCCCCAAAAGGAATATTTTAGTACAGCATGTCTTATAAAGACTACTTGCTATTTCATTACATAGTTTGGAAAAACATTCAACCTTGTTGTTGTTGTATTGTATATACTTAAGGGGCAAGGTGAGTAGTCTAGATGTTCCCTATCTGAGTTCAGTGTGTGGTGCTGCAAAAATGCAGGAGTGCAATTCCAATAGTTTTGGATTATTTTTCCTTTCCCATTGCTACCATCTTTTCCAGCACCACGTAGAAAACCATGCTTGGCGCATGTGCATGAAACTGCCTGTTGCTCTGTGGAAAGATTTTTGGTACACCTAAAGTAAATACACAGGTAGAGCTTAACTTCAGGATTTCCTCATGGCCGGATGTTGCTTTGGAAAATTACTTCATTTGGAGAGAAATCACCTTTTTAGTGGTAGTTGATTTTTTTGTTATTGTTGTTAAGACTAACCTAACTTTCAGTAGGTTTTTTTTCAGTTGTTTTTTTCAGTTTAAAGTGTTAAACTAAGCACTTAAAAAATTCAAAATTTATTTAATAACAATAGATTTTATTTGAACACAGCCAGTTTTTAAATGAGGGGGAAAGGATTGCACTTCTAAATAAGCTTGCTTGCTTCTTTCCTTCTTTTCTCTTCCTTTATTTGCAGACATAAAATCCAATAAATTTCTATTGCAGTTTCTGGGCTTGGGGGAGAAAAAGGAGGGGAAAAGTACAAAGCTATTGGGAAGCGTCAAACACAGAGAATGATGAAGTACATTTCATAGCAGCCAATTCCAACCCCAAAATCCCTGTTGTGCAGGAAGGCTTTCCAGCTCACACAGGAAAGTCAGCCATTGCATGGCATAGTATTAATGATTTATACACCCTGCACCACTGCTTTTGTTCACTAGCAGAGCCAGGTTGTGTTAATAAAGGATTTTCAGGGAAAAGGGTCCCAGCATGCTGAGTTGTTTTGCTCAATGTGGTGGGTGCTGCCTTCATAAATCGAAGGAATTTAGTGCTTTACAACCCATCACAGGTACTGAGGGTGGTGTTTTTTTCCTGTTTTTAATCTGATTCACCTAGGAATATTTTTATTTCTCTAAAGAATGAATGAACTACTGGATGAGATCTCTCTCAGCTGTTTTAGGGTTGATTGGTGTGCTTCACAGTGGCTTTATACTTCCATTTGTTTTCCATATGGTATTTATGCTTTATGGTGTTGTCTATGGAAAGAGGCTAGCATGGTTTTTTTAACATAAAGAGATGCAGATCACATTATTCCGTTTCTCAGAAATAAATAAATAAAGTGTTAAAGGCAACTATGTTTGCAGTAAACAAAAAAATTTTATATTCTTCATCTAAAATAAAAACATTATTTACACTTATTAAAGCATTTATCCTTTTAAAATAAAGATTTTTTTTTATTTTAATTAGCAGAAATGTGCTTCCATGTTCTTTTGCAATAAATGTGTTAATTTTCAAAGGTTTTTTATCTGGAAACTTTGTTTCCTAATAGTAACTGTAGGATTGGGTATGTAATTTTGTATTAATTTACATAATGATTCTTTTTAGATAGTGGATTTTTACTGATTTTACTGAAGAAAATATGTATCTGCATTTGATTATAGAAATGAAGATAACGGTGGTTTTGAGAAAAACTCTCAGATTCTGTCGTGAAGTAAAGTATTAAACAATGTTATTGCACATTTCTAGAAAATAAACACTTGGTTTAGTACTTAGAGAATTTCATCTTTAATTTCCATTACTCTTTTGCAAAGGTTGGGGGGTGAGGTGGGTGTAGAAACTAATTACAGGGAATGTGGTTTGCACTTACAGGGAATCTGGCTTTCCATGGAACCTTAGGACTTCATATTAGACAGCAGGCACAGTAGTTTTAGTCTGTTGGGATCATTCAGAGTCATTGATTCATGTAGCTTTTGCTTACAGAAAATATGACTGCCTGTTCTGGCTTTGTTACAATAGAAAAAATGGTTCCCTCCCAGCTCTGTGGAAGTCAGCATTGTGGAATTGGTGCTGCAGAAGTTAAAGCTACTTAATGCTGAGAGAATTTTGTGTTTGTAGTTTGTTCTGTAGTCTGATGCCAGATAAAAACCTTCTTTTCCATTTTCATCACTGGTTTAAATATCACAGATTAATGTAAGACAGGTGCCCAGTAAATGAGGTTTATGTTTATAGAGTACCATTTTTGTATTTGTTTGTCCTCTATTATTTGGGTGCGTGAGTGTTTCATTGTATTTAATTATATCTGTGAGGCATAAGACAACAGTCAACATCTGCTCTATTGTTTCTTTGGTTTACAGATAGCTTTGATGGGTTATTAAACAATCTATTTTTCAAACAGAAAACAGGGAAATAAGCTGCACTCATATTATGTAATTTTGTAAAAGTACATTATGTAATTAGCTGCCCAGTATTTGCACAATAATCTTTTATTTTGGTTGAATAAATGCTATTCTGTTAAAAAATATGCAATGATCTACAGCAGTTTTTATTTCATAGTGTCGTTCTAGCTTATAATATATGGGTTAAGTTGATTTTGCCACTACTAAATTGATTTTACCATACATTTGATATTGAAGTAATGCTCTTGAGTTGTGACTGCTAATACAAACATCAGAAATGTGTATTAACTTTCATTTATTACTGAAACAGCTGCTGATGAACTCTTACTGCTTACAGAAAAAATATTCATTAACTTAAATTATTTTTGAGAACGAGTTTGCAGTGTTGATAGAGCATCAGCTGGGGAGAGCAATGCTCAAACTGCTTTTACTCTCGCAGGTCTTAGGGCAGAACAGCCCTTAGTCCTCCCCTGCCAAAAGAAATTGTGCTGTGAGAGCAGGGAGACAACACTGTAGAACTTGACTCTTCTACAGATGGATTTTCTGTTGGAAAACTGCTTGGTTTATTTCCTGTTTTGAATTTCTTTGCTTTATTTTTATGTACCTGTCAGCTGTTCTAACTCTCTTTACCTAATGTTGATGTCCACTATATTCACTCTGGATGAATGAAGGTAAATCACTGAAAAATTCCAACTACACAGTATAGGATTGGTTTTGCCTCAAAAATGAAATGAGACCAGACCTTCTGTAGCTTTTATCATTGCAGAAAGTCACCTATTAAAATGCTTGAGAGCATGAGTTTGTAGTATTTTGATGGCTGTTGAGCAGCCACTGTATACCAGCACAGAGCTACAGTTGCCTCTAGCTGTTTCTTACATGCGTACATCCTTTGAAATGCTGTTAATGTAATGTGCTGGGTTTATATACACAGGTTTTCCGTTGAATAAAGTTGTTTAATATCATTTTAACATGAGCTAAACTACCCCTTGTATATATTTAATGGAATTAAAAGGAGAAAAAAAAAAGAAAAAAAAAAAGGTGTAGTAAGCATAAGTAGTCAGAAAAGTCCACATTATTAACTGTCATGTAGGACTGATGTTCCAGTTGCTTGTTTAAATGTCATTTTCCAAAATGGCATTCAGTTTTTAGCATAGAAGGAAAATTCCTCACTTTTTTATGCAAGAAATTTATCAGAAATACTTTATCTCCCTCTCACCTATCTATGTGCATCAGCAGCAGAAGATGTGAACAAAAACCAGGGATTTCAAATCTGTTCCTTCTAGCGTTGATAAATGTTCCTCAATAGATTTGGAGGATTACACTTGCAGTTTTGACTCTGCACAAACATATAACAAGTGGAAACTCCAACTGGAGCTTGTAAATGCAGTTTCCTAACTAAAGGAGGAATGCCAGGGTAATGCTGTTCTAACTTTGAACACTTTGAAAAAGATGTTTCCAGAAACCCACTGCAGAGTGGTGGTGGAATTGTGATTTTGTTTGTGGGTTTTTTTGGTTTGGGTTTTGGTTTGTTTGTGGGTTTTTTTGTTCCGCTAATGTTTATTACAAAATGCTTTGTAAAGGGTCTCTTAGGAACTGCTCGTTATAAACAAACCTGTGTGATTGTATACAGCCGAACCAAGCATGCAGCTGTCTTCAAGTGCATGTGTGGAAATGGAGTATTCACAGGGTTTTTCCTGGTATGTAATGCAGAGATGGATTTTAATGGGAGAAAAGAAACAGGATCAGAATTTCTGCTATGGCAGATCAACACAGTTTATTGACTTCTACTAATTAGGTTATCCTTGGCTTTGCTGTGAACTTCATGCATTGTACAGGTTATATGCGTTTTCTCTCATCATCGTGTTCTTTTTTGGTTTGCTTGAGAACAGTTTTAAGTGCTTATTTGCACTAAAATTATACAAGTGATGTGTGCCCACTTCCAGCAGAAAATGAACTTTGAAAGTGCTTTCTGGAAACACTAAGGGAAAGTTATTTTCACAGGTTTATGACTGAGTTACAGCAGGCAGCATCTGATCTGTAGAAGTGGCAGACTCTAGTTATCTGTATAGAGTTATGAGTAATTAGGGCTACGGAGCAGAAAATAGTTCAGTGTTTTGTTTGTATGGTCTTAAAAAGCTAATCAGGAATGAACAATAGGGGATAAGAATTCAGGAAATGTAGCTTTTTTTACTAGTACCACAAATGCCCAAATAGATTAGTAGTCAACGAAAACTGTGAACTTCCATTGCTTATGCACTAGTACTAGATGACTCAAGCGTCTGAGGAAGCAGGCTGTGAAGGAAACCTATCATTAAGAAAAAAATTAAGGGAATTATAAGAACCTTTGAAAATTCTGTAAGAATTCACTAATCCCGGTTGACTCATTAATTAGTCTGAAATCTGACAATTCTGTAGAAGCAGCTACGTAGCAGTTTTCTGACATTGCAATACCAGAGAGATAGTCCACTAATAGCACTTATAATGCAGATGTGCAGAAGTGCAGAAGCAATGTGGGAACAACAGAATATCAACTTCCAGCGCAGTTCATGTTTGTTGAGCAATATACAAGTCAAAACTTGTAGAGAAATACTAAATTTCTTGGTTTCATTTGTCCCTGTTTTTCAGTAATGTGTATTTTGGTGTTTTGCTTTTTTACTCAACAGTATCATGGGTTGTATTTCTTCTAGTTAGAGACAAATGACTATTAAGAAAAGGTAAGAGGCTCTTAGTCAAAGAGTTTGAATTAAATTTTTTGTTTCTGATCCTTCTGTGTTGCATTACAGAAGAAATGCGCATATCTCAGATCTCAGAGGTAGACTACTTCTTGTCTTATTTCTTGCAGCAATAAAATCTTACTCATATCCAACTACTAACCTTAATGTCAGCTGAAGTACTGATTTCAATAAAAATAGAAATAATCCTCTTCTGTTTTCTTTCTCTGCTCCAGTCCTTGGCTGGTGTCATCCAAGGGCACTGACAAAGGTTGATGAAAATCTAAATGAAGGTGAGATTAAAAAGGCCATACTTTCTTTATTCTCATCTAATATAAAATGGAATTAACCAAAAGTAAGACAAAGCCTCTGGCGACATGGTCTGTGGTGAGGCATCCCTGTCCATGGCAGGGGGTTGGAGCTAGAAGGTCTTAAGGTCCTTTCCAACCCTAACCATTCTATGATTCTATAAGTAGATGACAGGAAAGGCTCTTCCCATTTGGCATTGATACAACATTGTTATGGTTTTCTGTTCTTAAGTGCTAATTCTATCCTATGCTGTTATTTGGATAAGTAGCAGCGTCCCCAAAAGCTTATATTGTTCTGAGGAAGTTGTTGTGAGAGATATTAGAAATCATATATTTGCCATTAATTCAGTATCCACCATAGCTGTTGAAGAAAATCGCCTGTTTAGTAGAATAGTTACTTAGGACTGGAATGCATAATGAATAAGTAGAATATTGACTAAGAGGTCTTGGGGAATGGGAGGAAGAAAACACACTATGTGATTTTTTTAAGGTGAGATCTGTTTCCTGTATTACCAGGAATTTTTGTTGAAGCTTAATCCAGGGAACTTTATTCTTTCAAAGTAATTTTACTGTGTATTAGCTGTTTGCATCAAGATGCCTGTAGAGGGTAGGAGAGCAATTCCCATCACACTGGCATGGTCTCAGTCACAAACCCTCAGACTATGGGAAGGAGAGATCTGACCCCTCTGGGGAGAAGGCAGGTACTCCTCTGCCATGTAATCTGTTGGCTGGGTCGGCCTCAAGAACAGCTACCTGTAAGACATCAGGCTGTGCTGAGGAGTGGTGCCTGAATTGCTGAATGTGGGATTAAGTGTGTCTCCAAATAGTTGCATTAGGAGATACCTATGAGACTGAACTGACTTCAGACGTAAAGTAGCAAAGAAGTTGAAAAAACTTTCTTAACTTTGTGGTATTCAGATTTGGAGGCAAGCTTCGTATCTACTGTGCCTTCTAATGCTTGCAGCCAAATCCTGCCTGCCTCAGACGCTCCTAGCATCTAGTTCTTGGCTAAACTTAAAAACTATTGCTGATCTTTTGAATAGAGCTGACTTAGAGCCTGCATTAAATTGAATGCCTTCAAGTCTTGATATTTTATCTCTGGAGAATATGAAATTTGTCAGTTGTGAACAGAAATGCTCTCTTATCCTTTTAAAGTCCTGTAGGGTCTTTATTATTTTGGGGTTTGAGGAGGTTATTTCTCCAAGGCACCCTGCTCACTTAGGATATCTACCCTATGCTGGTTTCTGCAATCAAATCATTGCACTTGGCACAGTAGGGTGCTTGAATGATGTATTTATACAGGCAGGAGGCATGATTTAATACCATCTCATGATTCACCATGCAGTCCTATTAATATGAACATTACTCAGGGGAATGAGTAGCTGTTACTTGTCAGCAAATCCCAAGTGTGTTAGGGGGGTGAAGTTGTACTGAGAGATCCTCACAGTGATACTCTGCTTTTCCCAAGGGAAGCGAATGAAAACTGTACGTTGATGAGTAATGAGTGTGCTAATCGGGGTCAAGAAAAAGTCATAGCTTCCTGTGATAGAGCAGTCGGAGGAGCCTGACTTCAGCAACAGAGAAGTCCATTTGACCGGATTTGGCAATAAAAATATGTGGCTATCTATCATCTCCATGCAAACAAAGCCTCATAGATAACACTGACAGGCTTGTCTGTTCTAGAATACACTGTTACATTCCTGAGATCCTGTTTTATGCATGTTGGCATCAACAAAGCGGCAACTATGAACGATATGGAGTGATTGGTGGTGTGCTCAAGTACTAGCAAAAATCCTGTGTGAAATGGATGCTGAACTAGCGTGTCATTGCTTGGGTATATCACTTGGATTCATTAAGAGTGGATATTGATTAGAAGTCAGTCTGTTACTGATTTACAAGGAAAAAACTATTTTGTTGCTGCTGGTCTGTATTTGCAATTTGCACTCAAAGGGGAAGATTAGAGCCTGTTCCTACCTGTTGGTGAAATACATGAAAAATTACATATTTCTCTGGCATCTTTTATCCAGCACATGAAAAAGAAGAATAAATGAGTGAGAGTTGAGATTAAGATACGTGAAAGCATGATAGTAATTTATATTTTCCGAAGTACATATGTATAGTCTGACATTCTTAAAAATCAGGATCTGTGTGGTACTGCTTATCATTTATGCCACTGGAAAATGTATGTCATTTTCATTAGTTTGGCTGTGCTGCTTTGTGATGTCAAGCATGAGATCTTGAAGGTGTCTGTTCTACATTTCATACAGAATTTTCAAAACTGCTTAACTTCATATAGATTGGAGGCTTATCTCAACTTTAAAGAAATGGCAGATAAAACTCTGTCAGAAAAGGAAAGCAATGTAATGATCATAACAAAAATAGTGAAGATATTTGCAGTGCATCTTTGGTGTTGTGAATATGTAGCTATTTACACGTCAAAATCAACTCTTGGTAGTTAAAGCAATAGTATTTTCCTCCAGATCTGCAGCTAACTTTTCAGAGTGATCCAGGACAATAGGGTACAGAGAAACTCCCTTGACAAATAGAACTGTAAAAGTGGCTTGCATCACTGTGTGTGCTGCACTACTTTCTGTTTTAGAAGATGATTTTCTGTGTGACTACTTGATAGACTAATGTTACCCTTCTTCCTAGTTCAGTACCCAGCACATTAAATAACTGAAATTCCCAGATTCATTCTGCTTTAATTTTGAGATGAATGCTGGCACAAAAAAAGAGAAATCTGGTTGTGGTTCAGAATCATTCTAATTCATATGAAAACACAGATAAGTCAAAAGGCACCTACAGCTCTTTATTTGGTTTGAGTTCCTGTTGTTTTGGGTTTTTTTCAGGGGGTAGTGGTGCACAGATTGTTCCCTGGTTTTGTGCCAGGATATGTATGGATGATGACAGGTCCTTACATTTCTGTGGTAGCCAAAGGGAAGTCCAGGCACAGAGGCATCCCTTAACTCCATTTTTTTAACCTGCTTCCTCTCTCTAGCATACATTTTTTCGCCTATGTAGGTAAATGTGTTTTGTGATTCACTGAAGAGTAACTCATTCTGTCTGCTATCAGGAAACAAGTATGTATCTCTAGCAATGTAGGCTAAGCAGGAGCGGGAGGTTTCTAAGGGTGGAGAAGAGGACAATGTAAAAATCTCTGCCTTCACACATTCCTGAAAAAGTGGAGCTAAGTAGGTGTATACCTTATGAGTGTGTGTGTCCTTTGGCACTACTGTCATAGGTGATGATCTCCCTGTACCAGACACAGTTCTTTTCAAAAGAAATTTATGTAGTCTTAAGTGGATGTGAACATACAGGTGACTTGCACAAGAGCAGGGATATTGGTCATCATGCTACTCGGCAGTCAGTTCATCCCCCAGTCAACATTTTCATATGGTATTCTGGCAAAAGGAAGTTTTATGGGCTGAAAAAAACCTTTCATTAAATGTTTATAGTAAGTCTTACCTGGCATCAGGAAATCATGAGAGAAAGCATTGATGTCATTTTGAGTGTGGTTAGGAGGTGAAGGGGTATATATTTATATTCAAGGCAATATAAAGAAGCTATCAATCTTTCAGTTGTTCACAGTGGTAGTTTGGGTAGGAATAGGCTGAAGTGAGCACCTGAAGGTGTTGACAAGTATCGTATAGATGCTGAGGTAGTAAAAGGATGTGTTGTGGGGCTAGGCAAGGAAAGGAGAAGTTGTCTTTGTGCAAGCATTCCAAAGGAAACGTGAAGTAAACATGCTGTTCTTTAGCCAGTGAGATGCTAGAGCAGTGGGTGAATCAGTGCACAGTAGTGACAACTAACCAACTTTGGTTAGTCAAATCAAAGAAAAAGGAATGGCCATGTACTTGCACAGCAACATTTGTCAAGATGCTGCACTTCAAGTAATGTAAGACCAATTGGCCTATAATGTGAAAGCCTGGATTTTTCTAGGCCTACAAATTGTTTCCCAAATATGCTCCCTATGTTTTTTGTGTGAGGTGATTCTGAAGCTCTTCTAGTCAGCAGTATTGTAATTACTTATCTTTACATTTGAAATCTCTAAATTTGCCACCATTAGATATTTAAAAGAAAAAGGCTAGAAAGTCAAACTTTATTGGAACTGAATCACTGTTAGTTTCTGGTTGAAACAATCAGCTAGTTTCATCTTGAACTGCAGCTAGTTTTTAATTGGCTCCTAAGAGCTAATGTAATTTTCAGATAGAAATTTTATGGTCAGAAGAAAAATATGATAATACCAAATGTGTAGTATCCCACAAGAGTTCCACAAGCTTGAAAAAGATGCCCTCTCCCACTTGTAAGCAGTTTCTAATCTTGCTATATACTAGAATAAACTGAGATGCGTAATAAAGTCTACAAACTCTTACAACATCAACCATACTGATATCAGTATGAGATCAGTAGACATCTTTGATTCATATATGTGGTATTTTCTACTTTAAAAGTCATTAAAATATCCATGTTGTATTTTGGTTCTGCTGTTAAGTAGAATAGGGGTTGGCTGGAAAATTGATACTTGGCATAAACAGCTCCTACATGTACTTAAAGCTTTACTTACAAGAGTGGAATAGATTCAGCAGCTGAGGACAGGGATCAAGTCTGGATAGCGCTTTGAGTGACCTTGAAGAGCCTTTGGTCCCAAATTGTTTTTGCAGAAAGGTGGAAATAGTCTTTGGAAGATACTCTTTTGGAAGTGTAATAGTTGTAAAAGTAGCAGCAGTCATGGTAGGGAGGGTGGGGGAAGACATGCAGGACAGCTTTTTCTACATACTGGTATTTCGTTTAACACCTCAGGCAGCGATAATCAATGGCAGCTCCTTCTCTTTTGGAGCACACATGGTACTGATCTGGTAATACTTCTTTAGGGACAACAATATGAAGTTATTGTGAATGATGGAAACTACCAGGAGGCTTGGAAACTGCTTTATCCTCTCGGTTCTGGATTTTCCTTTACAGAAAACCACTGAGAAATTTTGAAGAGAAAATGGAGAATATTTGGAGAATAGGAAAGGTGGCCAGAAAATGGGAGACTTGAAAAAGAGCTTGAAGGGATCAAATATGACATAGCATAAACCATGAAGAGGGTGCCAAAGTGGTCCCTGAATTATTTATGATCTGGGAGAAGAGAAAGTTGGGCCAGTGTGGAAGGAAGTAGAAATTTTTTGAAGTTCATTGGTGTTGTATAGCACTTGGAGGAACCATTGTTTGTGGTGTTTTGAACTAGTTCTAGGCATTAGGAAGAAGTAATTATTTGGCAGAAGGATGCTCCAAATAGATTACTTTTGCCAGGATCCAGTTAGAGCATACGTCACTGATTGCTGATGACTGCATTGCAGGGATCTGCCTTCTCCAGGCAGCGTGTCCATAGCAAAACTAGGCATCTGCTTTTGCCTGGGGCAATATTTTGATCATTGTCAAATATGCCATTTAGGCATTGTATGTAGTTGAGGTCAAAACCTTGGTCTGTCTTGCATATTTTTTAATTGTCTTTTTCAACCTGAATGTGTAGTCCAGTTTTCGGGCATCTTTCTGGCTTGCTTCCTATATGCATCTGTATGGTACAGCAGTCTCCAGTTCCTTCCCATTTCAAATTACTTTTTAACAAGTCCTTAGTAAAATCACTAGCACTGCTGTCAGTAGCTTCGGTTCTGTGCTGAAACATGAAATGATGGTGTTAGACTGCTGGGACTGAAATAATTCTGTATTTTGTGACCGTCTGTTGCTATCTTAGCTTGTTTTAACCTATGCTATTCACCTTTAAAACCTGCTTTCATAAGTAATGACTTATGTTTCATAACTAATGCCTTAATTTCAGCAAAATTCTGCAGAAATGAAACAAATATTGTATATTTTACGTTTATATATATTTTATATATAAAATTAGCATTCATCTATTTTCTTGTTATTTTCTCCTGTTTTCTGTTTTTAGAATCAGTTTTCAGTTTCAGAAAATCCTTGAAATTTTTTAATTAAAGCACATAAACCCCCAAGCAAGACAACAAACCAAAAAAACCCAGGGTTTGGAAACAGGTAGCTGAAAGAAACATGTCCTCTATTAGCATACTGAAAATGCCTTAGCATGTCATTTTTTCTAGCAGCATTATAATTTTCTAGAATGTAATGGAAGTGAAAGCTGTAGAGTTGTTTAAAATAGATGAGCTCCCCTTTTCCACCCACCTACACACACTCAACTTTTTGCAGGAAGTAAGAATCCTGGAGTAGGCAGGAAGTAAGTACTGTCACCATCGATGGCTTCAGACAGGTTATTGATGTAGATGGTACTGACCATTCTGGCTTTGTCCTAGCAAAACCACTTAGGCCTATGCTTAACCTAATCATGCTAGAGGTCCTGCTAATGTGAAACAGAATGATTAGCATATTTAATACTCTTTTGGTTTATTCTCTGAGTCCTCAGTACTCTTCACAGTCAAATTTCATGTATTTAGTATATTCTTGCAGAGCAGGAGTGACCATTAATGCTAACTAACGGTGAACTGTAAAACTTAAGACCAATTTCTTTTTTGTGTGGCTGGGAGGGAGAACAAATATATTGGTATAAACTGGTGAAGCTGATGTAGTTGCATTGGCGTAAGTTCAGAATTTGGCATGGGGCGGAGATGCAAGTAAAGCTGTATTGTACTTCTGTGGTTTTGGTTCACAGAGGTTTGTGCGAACTTAGGTAGCTGGTGCACACATGGGACATCATCAAAGAGCCCAACCAGAAAGTCAGAGCTTGGATTTGGAGTGCCATACACCTATACATTTAGAAGCATGTTGTTATAGTGAGGCGAGCAAAGCATCTTTTCATTAAAACAGGTAACTACAGTTTACTTTCAAAGTTTACTTTTGTATATTACAATCTGCAATGTAGTAAATATAAATGATTTTTAGAGATTTGGTATTTTCATTCTTCAATGTTTATACTGCTTGCAAAGGACTGGAAGCGTACTCCTGTAACTTGCTGAAGTCACCCAATCACTACTACTGGCATAACAAAATATTTTTTTATAAGCTAGCCTTTTTTTAACTTGAGAGACTGTTCTAGACCCTCACTTAACCAACACCAAAGAACTTAAAAAGAAATAACTTGGAAAAAAGATTTAGTCTAAATCTGTTCTTAACTAGTTTTTCCTTAATTTTTAGTGTGCTGGGATTGTCTTTAGGTTAAACAGTCACTTCCTCCTACTGTTTTCTTCCCTGTTCACAGATTGTTTTGCTAGGATAAACAAATCAAACTTTCTTAGGTTCCTGTTGCAACATAGCAGCTGCATTCACCAGAACAACACAAAAATTACTTTCTCTACAGCTCTTGTAGTTGAATTTGACCTGGGCTTTTTTGCGCTTTTTTTTTTTTTAATGTGATGAAGACAACTGTATGATACTGGAAGTATCTCTTCAGAAATTAATTGAGAAATAAACCTGACAATTTGCCTTTTTGTATTCGTATCTCACTAGGAGCTCAAATTCCTTAAGCAGATGCAGTGAAGTCCTGCTTTTCTTCTGAGTTTAGAGCTGAAGTCTCTGTTATTAGAAGCATGACTTTATGTTTTGTATTATTTAATTTTATCCATTTCTATTAACACAGTCCTTAAAGTTGAGCAATTCTTTCTATAGAATATTCTTGTCCTTGTCAGTTTTGACAGTACCTTCCAATTTTATGTCATAAGGAAAATTCATCAGCATGTTGCCTTGTGCCAAAATAATTAATGAAAACGTTAAACAAAACCTGTCCCAAAACATATCACAGAAGAGCTTTCCTTGAGCCTGTGCTTCCCTGTACAAAAATTAATTTGTTCCTTAGGTTTTCTAACATTTTATCAAATACATACATGCTGAAACAAAAAAATGGCTGTTTTATAGAGCAATTTGACAGTCATTATTTGTATCAGTTGTCTTACTGGACTCATTTGAATAAAGCTTGCAGAATCCATTTTATAATCTCCATTCCTAGCTGAAAGAAATCTTTCTTGAAGTGCATCTCTTTTAGACCAAACAAATAGGTAACAATTAAAATTAACTTTTTTCCTAAACAAAATAAATACTTTTAAAATTAATTATAATGGCATGTCACTTTCTCATACATACCATTTGTTTATCTATTTCTATATGAAAGTAATAACTTGTATTGGAATTTATTAAAATCTTCTGGCAAAACCCACAATTTGTCAGCCTACTATGTACTTAATTCAACTGCAGGGTTCTGTTCCTTGATAAGAGCAAGAAATGTGATTATTAGTAAGTAAGCATGGTCAGATAAGCAGTGTGAACAGCATTATCCCCAACAGAAGTGAATCAGTTCTGTAACAGGAAATAGATCTGAGTAACCATCACTTTATCATGTGACGATTGCTGTCCTCATTGGCAGTCTCTCAGAAGAGCAGCACAGAGGTTCACAATTCAACATCTAAAGTTAGAAATTATGTAAGGCTGGTAGTAATGAGGGCCAGCATGCAGCTGCTAAGATAGACTTCTGAATTGTGCAACATGGCTGCCTTTATACATGAGAATCAATTACTGAAAACCTTTCAAGATGGTCAAAATGCGACATTAAATAATTGAGTATCACATCATGGAATCATAGAATAGTTAGGGTTGGAAAGGACCTTAAGACCTTCTAGCTCCAACCCCCCTGCCATGGGCAGGGCATCACACACTAAACCATGCTACACAAGACTCCATCCAACCTGGCCTTAAATACTGCCAGGGATGGAGCATTCACAACTTCCTTGGGCAACCCATTCCAGTGCCTCACCACCCTTACAGTAAAGAA
>JANHGB010073845.1:0-66007 GCA_026283785.1 Coracopsis vasa
ACCCCCCTCCCCACCCAAGTATCAGATAAGGAAAGGACAAGGATATAAGTAACTGCTGGCAAATCCTAACATCACATGCTTCTCTTCTGAAAGGAACGGAAGGAGACCGATACCCAAAGCACTGTTATCATGTTAAAAGCATTGTGTGTCCTGACATATTTCATTAGCCCCTTTGGTCCGTATTCACTCCAGGATCTGTAATGCTTTTACTGTACAGTATCATCATTGCCACAAGATCTAATAACTTGCCAAGACAAACAAAGCAGTCTTTTAAGTGCAACATCTCTAAATATGCTAAACTACACAGTCTTTGCCTGTTTATAAGTTACACTATTGCCTCATACTGAACAAAAAAAAAAAAAAAAAAAAAAAAAAAAAACCACCACATGAAAATGAGGTGGAGAGATGCTATTAAAAGATAACTGGTTTATTTGTAGCTTAATCCCTTGAACATCAGGCTACAATTTCTCTTCAGGAGATGAAATACTTTGAAATGGCACTGCTAATTTGAGTGGAATATCAGGACATTAATCACACTTCCATAATACTAGTTTGCTGTGTAGGCATGGCAAGTCTTTAAGGAATTGAACTGGCAACCTGAATTTCTAAGGCATCTGAAAACACAAATAATACAGTCTATAGTTAAAAGTCTAAACGAACTGAGGTGTGGGACCATCACATTTACATGCTCATTTAATTCCAAGGTTAAATGAGTTGTGAAGGATTTAAAGCAGTTTTGTGTGTAGTTACTATGCTAAAAACTATGCTTGAAGCTTCGACTAGCTATATTCTATTTTGTTCAATTCAGTTGTCAAAATAGAACTGCCCTCAGCATGTATAAGATAATGTACTAAAAGGTCATCTTTGAATGTATTTTCGTATTGCAGGTAATCAAAACAGATTATAGCAGAATTTGTTGGTAAGTGTTGGCAGAGGAGATATGAAACAGGATCACTGGGATGTGCTGATGTGAGTAGTCCTAATGAAATGCAACTAAAGTTACTAACCATTTAGACTGGAAAATAGACTCATGTGGGATCTAATCTTTCACTCATGGTAAAGCTTGATTTTCTGGCTCAGCCACATGGGTGGTGTTACACCTACCTGACACAGTGACTGAAATACACGGCCGCACTCAGTTCTTCCTCTACTCATTTTGTATTGTCAGGGTTATGAAGGCAGCTATTTCATGCTGCATAATTCACAGCATGTGCTTTTCTTGAAAAGCAACATTCCATTTATAGTTCCAGATTAACACGTGGCTTTGAGAAGACAGTAATATTTGCTAAAGTACTCTTTCTCTTGACATAGTGTTGTATAATCGACTTCAAATTTTTTATTTTTGCATGAAAACAAACTGGGAGGGAATGAAAACACTCAATACAAATGGCTACCTGCCTCATTAGACCCCATGCAAGCTTGGAAGGCTGAAGATCAGGGCTTTGATGTAACATGGCAAGAAGCAAGCATATTAGGAAAAATCCCACAGCCATTTAATTTATCGAGATCTTCTTCTGGGGGATTATAATTACATTATCACAGAATGTCTGAGCTTGCAAGGGACTGCAGAAGATCACCTAGTCCATCCCTTCTGCTCAGACCAGGGTTAACTAAAGCAGGTTGCACAGCAATGTGACCAATTATGTTTTAAGTATCTCCAAGAATGGGAGTTAGCTTCTCTCGACAACCTATTGGTTATCAACTTGTAGTATTATCATGTTCGTTAACACAAAGCTTGGAGAAGATTTCAATATATATGTGTATATATAAATATATATTTTAAAGATATTTCTTGTTTATTTCACAGTTTAAGGCAGAACCAGGAATAGAAATATAAACTCCATCAACTGCTAACCTCCTGGCCAAGCAATGGAGTACCAAAAGCAAACAATCTCCTCAACATTACTGGGAGTCTAAGCAATTAATTTGAGAATTCCCATTTTGTTTACTAAGCTGCACAACTCAGATTTGGTTCACATTTGCATTCAGTAACTAACACGTATATCTGAGTAGAAAAATTTATTTTTTCAAGTTCTGTTTATGATTTGTGTCAGTTCATGATTTTTTGGTTTTGTATTTAAACTCTGAATACCACAAGTTGCTCTTTATCAGACACTTGTCATGGTTTAAGCTCAGCCTGTCACTCAGAAACCATGCAGCTCGCTCTCTCACTCCCCCTCCCTTCTTCCCTGCCCCGGCTCCCGAAGGGATGGGGAGGAGAATCAAAAGAATGTAACTCCCACGAGTTAAGACAGTCCAGTAAATAAGGCATAACACAAAACCACTACTGCTACCACCAATAATAATAATAAGGGAAATAACAAGGGAAGAAAATACTATCACTCACCACTCGCCGACCGATACCCGGCCCAACCCCAGCTGTGATCTAACCCTTTCGGGTAACTTGCCCCCGGTTTACATCCTGGACATGATGTGCTGTGGCATGGAATACCTCTTTGGCTAGTTTGGGTCAGGTGTCCTGTCTCTGCTTCCTCCCGGCTTCCCCTCCTCCCTGGCAGAGCATGAGACTCAGAAAGTCCTTGGTCAGAATAAACATTACTTAGCAACAATTAAAACCATCAGCGTTGTTCCCAGGCCAAAAGTCAAAACCACAGCACTTTACCAGCTACTAAGAAAGAGAAAAATGACTGCTACTGCTGAACCCAGGACAACACTTTATTAATATTTACACCAAATTGTCAGCAACATCTTTCAGAATTAATCATACTATCTAGTTATACACATCTACTTTGAATAATAAGAGGGAGTGGACAGTGTTAGCTGTTGATGCATGAATTACAGTTTAGTTCTGGAAAAGATCAGTTTTTCCGGAAAAATAGCACCTGCAACTTAATGGTTACAATAGTTATTAACCTACGTGTTCAAATAGATGAATTCTCTCAAACATA
This sequence comes from Coracopsis vasa, assembly GCA_026283785.1. Lineage (NCBI taxonomy): Eukaryota > Metazoa > Chordata > Aves > Psittaciformes > Psittacidae > Coracopsis > Coracopsis vasa. The sequence continues at coordinate 2,910 of JANHGB010073845.1, forward strand.
AGTAAATTAGCAAGAAATGTTCTTGGAATTTACAAAATTCCCCTTTCTTCAATTAAATTTTGATCTGTTTGCCATTTCTTAAGAAGAGCTCATAAGCTCCAAGTGATTGCTTCCCAACCAAAGCTTCGAAGTTTCCCATCTGTAGCTTTCACAGTCAGGCCAGCACGAATCACAAGGAGCCAACTACTGCAAAGTGTTGCCATGCCAGCAGTGGCATTCACTTTTCTTTAATATTTTCACTAACCTTATTTCCCCTGTGAGCAAAATAGCTGCTGCTGTTTGTTCAGACTTGGCGGCCATGGCTGTCAGATAGCCTGAGCTCTTCTTGCTAATTTCAAGCTCTGTTGAGCAGTAGTATGGTGGCCAGACCATCACTCAGTGTTTAGGAATACCCTCAGAAGGGGGTGGAAGAAAAATTAAGGAAGTCTATAGATTTTGCTTATGAGAGAAAAAATGGTGGAGTTTTGTGGGTTTTTTTTGTAGAAGAATTCACTGATACTTATTTACTTCAAGCAAAAGTGAGTAGAAGGAATACTAAAACACTGGGCAGCAAGAGCTGCTAACATATACTAACACATGGTATAGGTCCAATTAGGATGATTAGAAATGTTAAGAATACCTGAATGAGAATAATTTAGCTTAGTGAAACTATTCATTCTGTAAGATCATGGCTAAGGTAGCACATATCTGAGCAGCATAGGTACAGAAAAACAAAGATAAATTTAGAAACAAAAACAGGCATAGTGATGTAGAATATACCTACCACAGATCAACAGGTCAAAACCAAATTGCTGTCATTTTTCTTCCACTTTTCATTTTTATAAGTGACATAAATTAAATCTGACACTATTAACCACAGAGGAAGTACACAGACATCATAAGTAGGCCCACTTCCAGGCCATTAGCAAATACTACCATTGGGGAAAACTGTTTCCTAGCAGGAGGATTTCAAGTTTAATAAAGGGAAATGCCAAGCCACAACACTGGAGAGAAATAAGCCCATGCACCAGTACATGCTGAGGGCATGACTGAGCAGCTGGAAGGTATTTTTGCAGAAAAGGACCTGGTGGCCTGGTTGGAGAAGTTAAACATGAGCCAGTGACGTGCCCTCGCAGCAAAGGCAGCCAAAAGTATCTGTAGTTCCACTGCCAGCAGGTTGAGGGAGATGCCCTTTTTGTTCTACTAAACACTGGTAGAAAAACTCACCTGCGTTTAGGCCTCAGCTTCCCAGTACATGAGAGACATGGAAAAACTTGAGCTAGTCCAGCAAAGGACCATGAAGCTGATGTAGCGACTGGTGCAACTGACATGCAAGGGGATTTGACCAATATATATAAACACTTGGTGGACATAAGGTAAAGAAGACAGAGACATACTCTTCCTGTTGGTGCCTGACAACAGGACAAGGGACAGTGGGCACAAGCTGAAACACCGGAACTTTTATTTGAACGTAACAGGCTTTTTGCTGTGAGGGTGACTGAGCACTGGAACAAGTTGCCCGGAGACACTGTGGAGTCACAGTCGTCATGTTGTGAGGAAGGGGGTGGACTCCAGGTCTCCAAGAGGATCTCCAGAGGACCCTTCCTAACTCAGCTGTTCTAGGAGTCTGATTCTTCAAAAAGCTTAATATACTCAGCAGACAAGATCTGACTACATAGAGAGGAATATCCTGAACCTCCAGAACAACAGATCAGGCAGATAGATACTTGTGCCTGTGATGGCAATAATGACAGTATGCTGACTTAATACAGTGAAGAATCTCATGGTCTAGACAGTACTAAGGTGGAAACAATGGTCATGGCCCATATTTGTAGCATGACACAAGACAGTACAATAGTGATTCTGGAGCCAAAAATAAATAAATGGGTAAGAGGTAAAAGACCAAGACTAACCAAAGGCATGCACAAGTCTGGATGCATTAAGATTCTGTTCATATACAAGACAGTTGTGTCGTGAAAATATAATCAGCTCATTAGAAACTAGAAAGATCTCAATAGGTGGAATGCCTATGAAACTGCCAGTTATTTTAGATGAGCTTTGTCTAAGTGAAAATAAAACCATGATGCTGAAATCTAAAAGTTTAGGGAACTTTTATACTAAGCACTATGGGAAAGTCCAGAGCTGCAGAAGAGCACACAGATCACACTGAAATTAACCCTTTAAGAGGAATAAGGATCTTACGAGACAATGAGGAATTAAAATGTCACATTCATTTTCAGCAGAAGAAACTTTTTAAGGAAGGTGTATATAAGAACACAACCATTCAGAGAGAAAATGGATTCATTCACCTATTCAGAAGTTTAAAGTGGAAAGCATAAAATGGGTTAATTAGACTACCTGATTTTTAATGAGGGCAGTAACTTAGCAGACTTACGAACTTGGGGGAAGGAAGCTAATCTTTCAAACATATCATGCCAGGTTAAAAATTACTTAAGCAGGTCAGACAAACATTTTGGCTACAGCTAATAAGTAATAAGCCACATGGCTAAAAAAGAAGATACATAAATGGGAAAAGGGTAATATAACAATTCTCGTATCAATTTTTGGATACTAACTGTGACAGAGAGACCAGAAAACCTGCAAGAGTAATAAACATGGTAATGATGCAAAATTGTAGTTATTCCCAGGAAGATTTGGATAAACATCTGAACAGGTAGTATCACGTAAAAATTTACATGACAGAAACTGCTTTTTTAGATTTCAGCTTCTTCTTGAAACACCTAACTCAGAAAGTTTACTCTTGTGAGTAAAGACTGGAGTTGTTACAAGACATATCCTTCAAAGAGCCTGGGTGAAACATCCCATTTCAGAACTACAACAGGAGTAAAACACTCAAAAACCACTACAGAGATGCTCACTTTCAAAAAGAGAAATTGTGTAAAAACAGAAAACTTGCTAAAAAGTAAACTAAAAGAACCAGCCAAAGAATAAGACTTCTGTATATAGTATGAGACTTCCTTAAAGACATCTTGCTAGACAGATAAAGTAACTATAAAATCAATCTGGTTAAAGAATAGAAACAGAGAACAACAATAGCTAAACAATAAAAATAAAATTTAAAGCAGAGTAATGTATAATAAAGATTTATCTTTCAGACAATTAGTATTGTGTCCGTATATGGTGAATGGAAAAGAACATAAGCTCTTACAAATTAAATCTGAAACTTTAATAAACCAAAATAGACTTTAAATAAAAATTTACTAAAAACATGAAGATATAATAGAGATGTTTTCAAACATGCCAGAAGCAAAATACTTGCCACAAAGTTTTTCATGTTAACAGATACTTAACATAGGAAAAGAACGATACTTAATATTGGAAAAGAACAGGAACATAGCAGAAAATCTGAAGCAGTGATTTGCATCACCTTTCATCATGGAAAAACTTAAGAGGAGTCCCATGCCGAAGCCCTTCCTCACAGGCAGTGGATGAACTGTCTCAAATTACAGTGTCAGTTGAACACAAGAACAAATAAATGAAATAAATAGCAACACCTTGCTAAAGCTAGGTAGCAATTTTAAGCATTAAAGGAACTCAGAATTAAAAGTTCTTTAACTAGTAACACTGTTATATAGATAAACATTTAAATTTGCTGTAAATTTGGAGGAATGAAAGACTAGAACTATAGCAACTTTGGAAAACTGCTTCAGGGACAGTCAAACTATTACAAACTAATAGGTCTGATTTCAGAAATAAGTTAATTGCTTAAAATTCTAATAAGGAACAGAGTAAGTAATTATTCTGTTAAATAAGCAAACATGGAGAAAGAATCACACAGCTTTTGTAGAAGAAAATGTTCCACAAACCTATTAGAATTCTCTGAATTAATCTGCAGGCTTGCAGTATGATGATCAATTTCTTCCAAAAGCTTTTGATAAGAAAGTATCAGCAGCAAAAAAGTTTGCTGATTTTACATAATTATACAACGGTAAAAAATGAAATTTGATTGCAGAGAGATCTTGCAGTACGGGGAGTCTCAGGAATAAAATGACAGATTATTGTAATGGAAAAGTCCACAGGTAAAACAGTACTAGCTATTGATGCACAATCATGAGCTCTAAGTTAGCGGTTACAGAATCACAGAATTATTTAGTCTGGAAAACAACTGTAAGATTGAGTCCAAAGGTAAACCTAACACTGACAAGCCCACCACTAAATCGTGTTCTCAAGTGCCACATCTACATGTCTTTTAAATACCTCCAGGGATGGTGACTTTACCACTTCCCTGGCTAGCCTGTTCCAGTGCTTGACAGCCCTTCCAGTGAAGACATTTTTCCCAATATCCAATTTAAACCTTTCTTGGTGCAACTTGAGGCCATTTCCTATTATCTTGTCACTTGTTACTTGAGAGAAGAGATCAACACCCACCTTGCTACAGCCTCCTTTCACGTCGTTGGAGAGAGCGAGAAGGTCTCGCCTGAGCCTTGTTTTCTCCCAGCTAAACAATCCCAGTTCCCTCAGCCACTTCTCCAAGTAGTAAAAATTTGAAAATCTTACTAAATGTTTTGGTGAAGACCACAATATTCAGTGATGTACAGAAACAGACAGGAGACAATTTTTATCCTAAAGGGATATTAATTAGAATAAAGAGCAAACAGTTTGAAAAGTAATCAGTACAATGTCTTCAGGGTTATGATCCATTTGACAGAGAAGGATAGACTCAATGACTGCTCAAAGATCACTGACTACTCTGTGGCCTGGAATTCAACTGATCATTTTCCATCTCCTGGATCATTTGCTACATTTATCATGATAAAATGTGAAAAGTATCCAGCAAGTGTTATAAAATTTTTAGATGATTTTGGTAGAAAGGCAGAAATAGAATGTTTGACATTCAATCTTCTGCAAGTAAAACATTTGTATGAAATCCTATAATGTGTATGTGTGACTCCCCTTACTCCAAAGAATCTGACTATTAAAGAACAGGCAAGTGCATTGAGAAAAAAGCCTTGGTTAGAACTAGCCATATGCATTGCTCAGGGGCCAGTACTGTGACCAGCTCTGTTCAACATCTTTGTTGGCAACATGGGCGGTGGGATTGAGCGTGCCCTCCCTCAGCAAGTTTGTCGATGACACCAAGCAGTGTGGTGTGGTTGTCCACTGGAGGAAAGGGATGCCATCCAGAGGTATCCTGACAGGCTTAAGTTAAGAGGCGGGTCAGCACAAGCCACAGGAAGTTTAACAATGCCAAGTGCAAGGTCCTGCACAAATACAGACTGGGTGGAGAATGGACTGCAAGCAGCCCTGAGGAGAACAAGGAGTCACCCCCAGACTTAGGGGTGTTGCTTCATGAGAAGTTGAACATGAGCCAGCAGTGTATGACTGCAGCCCAGAAAGACAACCATATCCTGGGCAGTATCTAAAGGAGTGTGACCAGCAAGTTCAGGGAGGTGATTCTCCCCGTCTACTCCACTCTCCTGAGACCACACTTGGAGTACCTCCATACAGCTCTAGAGCACCCACAAAGAAAACAGCACTGCACCAGCTGCTAAGAAGGAGAAAAATAACTGTTACAGATGAACCCAGGACACTATAATACACAAGCAAAAACAAATTAGGTACAGTATCCACCCTGTATTCCATACCATTCACATCATGTTCAGATCACACATTTTTCAATACACCATCACTCTTTGTCTCTTGATATATATATATATACATGCACACACACAGAGACAGATATCTTTCTTTAGTCCACAGACTATCTCTATAAAGATTGCCGAGTTCATTCAGTCTATGACGTCAGGCTTCATCTTTTTTTCCTCTTCTCTTTCCTTTTCCTTCTTTTGTACGTTATAATAATTTTCAGTAATAAGTTGCATTATCCAGACATTTGACCTCATTTGTGTCTTAATTTCACCCCTTGAGATCCAAGCCCTGTTCGTACTGTAAAGCCAGGACATGACAGATGCTACATGGAGTAAGTGGGCCACACTAATTACACGAGCTCAAATAGGAAATCCCAGTCATCCAGGAATCCTAGAAGTCACCATAGACTAGCCAGAGGGCGAAGATTTTGGGATGTCACCAGAGGAGGAGGTGATGCATGCTGAAGAGGCTCCACCATATAACAAACTGTCAGAAAGTGAGAAGCAATATGCCTTCTTTACTGATGGGTCCTTCCATATTGTAGGAATGCATCGGAGATGGAAGGCAGCTGTATGGAGTCCTCTAGGACAGACTAATTCCCATCTATAAGCTGATCTGTAGACCATAAACCAAAGGAGTGATCAGCAGGACCCATTCACCCGCTTAATAGCCCCACACTGGGTGCACAAAAAGACTTTTGTGGCTTAAGCCCAGCCGGTAACTCAGAACCACACAGCAGCTCACTCACTCTCCCATTTCTTCCCCCACCCAGTCAAGGAGAGATGGTGAGGAGAATCGAAAGAATGCAACTCCCACAGACTGAGATAAGAACAGTCCAGTAACTAAGGTACAATACAAAACTACTAACACCGCTCATAATAAGGGAAATAATTAAAAAAAAAAAAAAAACAAAACAAACAAGTGATGCATAATACAATTGCTCACCATCCACCAACCAATACCCAGCCCAACCCGAGCAGCAATTTGGCCCTTCTGGGTAACTTGCCCCCAGTTTATATACTGGGCATGACGTGCTGTGGTATGGAATACCCCTGTAGCTAGTTTGGGTCAGGTGTCCTGTTTCTGCTTCCTCCCAGCTTCCCGTCCTCCCTGGCAGAGGCATGAGACTCAGAAAGTCCTTGGTCAGAGTAAACATTACTTTGCAACAACGAAAAAAAAAGCCTAGGTGTGTTATCAGCATTGCTCTCAGACTGAAGCTGCTAACACAGCACTGCACCAGCTACTAAGAAGGAGAAAAATAACTGTTACAGCTGAACCCAGGACACTACAATACACATGTAAGAAGAAATTATGTTTTGTTGCCAAGACAACAATAGTAGAAAGCAAGAAACTAATGGAAGCAATTTACACCTTGGTAGGATAGCCAGAGCTGCAATAACATACTACATTTCTTAGAAAAGTCAACAATATGATCTATCAAAGCTCATATTTTATTTCAAGAAAGCCGTAGCACATGACAACAAGGAAAATCCCATTTCCAATAACCAAAAGTAAGTTTTACTTATTACTCCATCAGATGAGTATGAGGAAGCACATTTTAATCTACAAATTCCATTTCAGTCACCCCTATTCCTGTCCCATACTGGGAGGACAAAAACACTCACTTTTGTGATTGTTATTGCAGCGGAATCCCTGTTTCTTCATTCTTTCTTCTTCAAGCTGTTTAATATTGGTTTCCGAACTATTTTAAAATTATAATAAAGGCAAGTGATCCAATATCTTTACAGCCCAGCAACTCTGCAGGAGACTATATAGCCTATATAGCTAGAACACAATAAAAACAAAAGAACACCTGACTGAGAAAATTTTCTTGAAAATGATATGGTCAAGTGTGGCCTCTAATTTTAGAGCAAATTTGCTATTACTTCTAGAGTGAATTACAGGTCCAATGGGAGATTCTGTCTTCTGATAGTTTTCATAGTCACAATCATAGTAATAAGATGGCAAAAGTGGGAAAAATGTAGTCTGACATTTTTCTTTAAAAATGGTTCAGTAACATCTAACAACTTGACCTTGAATAATCTTGTCTGGGTCATAAGGCACTACCCAGAGTAACACGATAGGATCTATCACTCATAATTATGGGGGTTTCTGCCTTAACTTCCCAAAACATATCAAAACCAGCAACAACAAAAAAACGACACTTGTTCTGTACATTTCCTCACAGCTGACATGTTTATCTGATCATTAAAAAATAAAAAATAGTAAATGAAGAAAGTAAATTCAGAATTACTGAATGACCATAATGGTAACAAACTTGGCCTGACATTTGTGGATTTTTGGAGAGATCGCAATTTTATTTTTTTTCCACACTTCCAGCAATATAAGATCTCATTGCCATTTTGTAATTGAAAACTAAGTCATAACAGCCCTAGGAAGATGATGTCCGCAGTTCACTTATAGAATCTCTGAACATTAGGTCACCTGAACTAAATATGTTTAAACCCAAGAAGTGATAGCAAAGATATAGAAAATTCAAATGCTCTTTCCATCCCATGGAGTTCAGAATTACATTATATAGAGAATATAATTAACTCTACTGTATTCTAGTCTAAGTAACAGGTTAAGAGAGTAGAATTCATCTATTAGCATAAACAGAATTAGAGCAATGACATGTACTATGTTAACTAAAATACCAGCAGAAATTGAGTTAGAGGGGAAAATGAGGATGTAGGCAAAACACATAGTCTTATATCTAGGGAGTGATTTGAAATTAATACAGGAATCTGGAATATGATGGAAATTTTCAAATAGCTGCTTAATATAGGGCGCAGCAGGAGAAGCAGAGAATGAAAAGCTGTCTCTGTAAAGAATAGTATGTCACCAGGGCCATGCAATTCCCAAGCCTTAGAAAGCACGAGATCAAAAGACAGAAGAATGAGAATATGACATCCTAATGGTGAGACTCACCTCAGTTAATCATCTAAAATCTAGGCTGCTCTACTAAAGGTAATTTATCAGGTCTCCTGCTACCACTCACTGAAAAGGTGGGCTACTCAGAGAGCTGATCACCCTCTACTATTATACTGGGGTGAACTACCCAAATGAAGTTTCTTTCTTTCCAACTGGATATGAAAGTAGCCTGTGAAGCTACAATTCTGCCTTTTTAAATAGCCAATATTAATGTCAGTTTATCCCAAACAAAATCAGAAAACTCTTGTGCAAGGATTATTTTATTTTCAAATACTTTGACTTAATCTGTGCACAGAATAGCATTCTTATTACTGACACACATCCAGCAAAACAAACACTGTGAATCCATACCAAAGTTTTAAATTAATTCCAATGAAACTGGAAGGAAAGTATTTGCCAAAACAATTAGAAACTCTTGCCTCTCAGAAAAAAATGTGAAGGAGTGCTTTTTATAAATAGACACTGCAATAAAGATGACAGCATGTACCCAACAAATAAGGATGACCAGAAACGATGGCTATTGAAACTTCTTATGCCATTGTTGCTGAGCAATGGAGAATAATGTGCTATCTATCATAATCATGTTAGTGAAAGAGAAGCTGTTTCCAGGAAACATTCTTACTCATTTATACAAATTCAGATTTACAGCTATGTGCTTGTTGTTGGAGGTCTGCAAAATCCATAGCAGGAACAAATATTCAGACCTAATAAAAGGATAACATAACTTCCTTGCATCTTCTGGTTTTGGGGGGTTTTGTTGTTGTTGTTGCTCTTGCTGTTTTGTGGTAGTTTGTTGTTTTGGGTTTTTTTTGTTTGTTTGTGTTCAGGGTTTTTTGTTTTTGTTTTTTGTTTTGTTTTGCTTTGTTTTGTTTTTTATGAAAGCGATATTTCAAAAACTTGGCAGAGTGCACTTAATCCCTGTCTAGTCTGTGCCACTCAGCCCAGGCCAGTAATTACCTTCGCTCTGTGTAGGAAGAGCATTTCTCCCTAAAAGAGGTTTGGAGGACTACTTCCTCTCATGCAATAGTCCGTATTCTTGTATTAACAGATTTTCTGGCAAACATCTAAGCTTTTGTTAAGCTCACCTAACAATAACACCACATTAGAAAGGCCTATTCTGAACTGTATCACCTTAGCCACGTGTAGTGCGGAATTAACACAAGTATGCACCTTTCATTCACAGAGAGATGGAGATCATACAAATGCCTAGATGTTTTTGCATGTGGCAGTGTTATCCACCTTGCATCTCAGAAGTCTGATCAGTGGAAAAATGTTTTACAATGTAAACTTCTTTAAAAGCAGCATTAAGTGCAACCTGAAAGCTTATACAGCCTTCTTTTTCATTAACATGGCTATTTGAAGCACTGTTAAATAAAGTACAGTCTGCCAGTCAGAGACTATGTTAAAAGTAGAGCATCCACACTTCCATTTCCCCCATAAAGTTTCTTTTTTGCAGTAATGAAGGCCTCAATTTGCTGCATCCTGCCAGAGCATGAACAGACACACAGCTAGCCTCCATCCTACAGAGCCTTGTCACAGCTGACAAAGTGCTGTACCATGCCGCCAGTTATAAAATGTGATGTAAAATCACCAGATTTAAGCACAGCATTTCAATCTCAATGTTGTACATCTACTATACTCTCAAATGGAAGCTTTTATGCAAAACATTTAAATCATTAAGAACCTTTTATTTGGCCTCAGTGAGCCCCAAATCAGACTCCCAAAAGAAAATCAGTTGCTTTTTGATAAATTCTTCTTGCTTTTACAGTAGCCAAATGGAACCAGAGCTTATTCATCTTTACTTTACTCTGAGGTCCAATCAAGCAGTATTTACTCAAACTAAAATCCCACTGCAAATAGTATACATTTTTTTTCTCCACCTCCTGAGTGTATGTTAACAGATCAAAAGCCAAGCCAGCAGAATTCAGCAACTCTCTAATAAGCTTATTAAAAAATACAATGCCCTAATTGACAATGAAATAGACTCCTGTGTGAAATCTACTGCCAGCAGTGAAAGAACAATAATACAACAGCATCTTTTCACAGTTAAACTTAATCTGTGATATACAGTAACTGACCAATGCCCTAGTTCCTTTCAAAGGTGTAGACCAGATAGTCAGCTAAGGTAGACTGATCTACATCCTTTTCTTCAACAAACCTATGTCAACTTACATCAGTTGGAATCTTACCCATTTTTTTGTGATGTCATCAGTAGGCACATGCTCCTAATTTGTCTAATAAGGCACACAGCCTTGCTCAGTCAGTAAAACACAAAATCCTTCTGCTCTAAACAAACGTATAACCAAGGAAAAGCATGCTTTTGCTTTTATTTTTTCTATATGCATGAACTATAAAAGAATCAAACAACAGAAAAAAGAATCATATGCTCTTTTTCTAAGGAATGTACCTTGTCAAAAGACTAGAAGTCATATTAAGTGCTAACAGAAGAGAAATCTGGAGTTGTTAGCTTCTGCAGAGACAAAGATTTGGTTTATTACGATTGTTTGCTTTGATTTCTTTCTTCAGGTTTCTTCTATAAGGTAAACCACAGGAAAATGTAGACCATAAAATGATTAAAAGACAACATGTATCTAAACACAGCAAGGCAATAAACTGAGTAATGAGGATCTCACTAAGTACATCTATATGAAAGAATAAGTTTGGAACTCATAATTCTCTAAACATGTTCATTATATTCACTTTAGACTGTAATTGTATGGCAAATTGTATCACACTAGCGAGCTGAAGGCAACCTAAGAAAAAACATTGTTTATTTTATTGTTCTTGTTACAGAATTTAACTTAATTTGAAACCTACATTATTACCCTGACAGTAAAAAGCACTGAAATCTTATTCTGAGTACATCATACACCATTTGATAAACATATCTAAGCATGTGTACTTATACATCATTCATTCCCTAACAACCATTTTATTTGTCCATGCATTTGTAAATGCATTTGGATACTGATTTTTTTTTTTTCTTGGACAGAACAGTCTTATATTTAATATTTATATTTATTTTTCACCATTCTCACTAAGCTTCGTTTCCGTAAAACTCCAACAAATGTAGGTAATGTTATGACAGTGAAAGGAGTATTTTTACATTCCCATATATGTTAGCCAGATGTACAAAGTATCTTTCACACTGAAATGACGATACCTTCAAATTTAGAACTATTTTTCCGTTGAAAATGTTCATTATTTCCCTATACATACTCTACTCAATAGGACCAATTAATATTATTTTGAAATTAACTTACATTGCTCTATTTCAGAGGTAGACCCAATAAAATGTTCAGTACTATCCTGCTGTAGAGTTGCATACAAACCAAGCTTCTAAACTTTGATATTCTAAAGTAATGCATCAAATCTAGTATCTATTCTCTGGATGAGTCAAGTGACTAGTGCTTCAGAGAAGGGCAGATCTGCTATGGAGTTCAAATATAAAACCCAACAGCCAGGCTAAAGAGACACATCTGTGCGATGAGCAAAACAGAAGAGGACACTCAGCACCCCTTTTCCTTATGTTATGAAGCAGAAAAGGAAAGAATAAGAGAGTTGTCCCACAGCAGACATAAGTCTATCAACAGCTTGAGAGTACTCTGCCACCATCCTCCTTTCTGTGCAGTGTACTGGTCTCAAAGTCAAGAAAGTGTTTTCAAATAAGAAAGCACCATCAACTTTTTTTTTCGTATTAGCTTTACACACACCAAACTGAATTGAAGACATTTCCAAGACACTTCCTTTGCTCTCAGACCCTTAGTTGGAGAGACTTGCTGGCAAAATTTATCAGTTGTTGCCTTTATAACAAAAGAAAATAGCAGTAATAACAGGTTTAGGAACAGCTGAGCATTACCCGGCTTGTATTTTTACCAGACAGCTCTGCTATGTAGTCTCTGAATGTTAGTACCTTGTGCCCTCAAATCTTTCTTCAGAGACTTCATTATTGTCTGTGCCAGTAGAGGACATAGATTTTTGCTTCTAACTTACACATTGTTTAAAAGCTGTTTCTCAAGAAACAGCATTAAACTTATTTCCTTGTGTGCGGTTTAAAAGATGCTGCTTTCCAAAATTTATGCAGATGGATACCCTCCTGCTGTAGCAGACTCACTATGATAAAGCAGTTCAGCATTAAAACAAGGCATTAGAAGAAAAAATAAGTTTAAGTGAAAATGTGTCTTCAAGGATTTGAAGGTCTAAGAAAAAGGGATTTTTTTTTTTCCAGATTAAAAAGATCTCATCTGTTTCCTGTGGTAGTTTACTGAAACAGATTGAATATATGGCAGAGCATCTGTCACTGCTCTTTAGTATAAACAGAAAAATGCAGTTAGTCACTTATTGCTAAGCCACTTTTAATTTCAGTAATGTTTATGCTTTTTTCAGATGTTTGTTTGCTTGCATTTTGCTGTAAAAATATTGTTAGCTGTTTCCTAAATGAAAATCAGACATTTTAATACCCTATTTAATTGTTAGATAATTATGGCTTCCTCCTGGATATATATGGGTGATAAAAAGTAAGATAAATCTTATCAACTGTCAAAGTCAGCCCAAGCAAGAAGTACTCTTCTCTCCCTCTCCACACACACCCCTGTTTACAGAACACCACAAACATTCAGAATATGTGTCAGTCACTTACATTAAATATCTATTGTAGGATGGAATTTGATTGTAGAAGAATATTAGATAGCATTGGTTATTTCCAACAAGAGAAGCCAAGTGTTGCTCCTAATGAAGTCAACTCAATTGGATTTGATTTACATATCTTTGACTATTGATTGCAATTTCTAAAATTCAGTGTCAGGACTTCTCATATCAGTAGCAGCTTCCAAAGTTATTTTATCAAAGTCAGTTCTATAACCATGGAATATTTTAGTACAAGAAGAGAAAGACAGGAGAATAAGGGCAGATGACCTATGCTAAATCAGGGATTATTTATTTATGGTTGACTGATGTGTCATGCCATTTGGAAATATACATTATATCCTAAACCACTGCAAATTGAGATTTCTTTTAAACCAAATCAAGAGCGATGTCCGCAAAACTGTGAAGCATTTGGCCAAAGCAGTTCATAAAAATTTAATAAATTCATTTAGTAATAAAACCCTGAAAAACTCTGTAGTTTCTACACTGGAGAAGTCAGACATTCAAATGACATTACAATAATAATAATTAGGCTTTGCAATTCTAACACATTTCATGCAGTTACTGATTTACTCTATTAGGCAAACTTGTTCCCTAAAATTTCATATGCACAGCTAAACAGAGTATTAGTGTGTTGGCTGCTCTCAAGTAATTCATTTTAAATCTCCCAGTGCCTATTACATTTAATAAGTGACAAGCAAGGTAAGAGCAAAAATCTAAAGTTTACAAAATTATTTGAGTTAATCCAAACTAGAGGATTAACTAAAACATTAGAGAGAACTAAACAAAGAGGGAAAAGATATTCAGAATAAATAAGTGCAAAGCAATTTATACATGAAGAAAATCGTAAGATGCTTGTTTACCTCTGTCTCAAAAAAGGAACCATTAGTCACTGCAGTAATTGAGAGATATTTATTTAATTTACAACTGCAGTCAGAAGGCAAACAAAACGTTAAGCTGTGTAATAAGTAAGATGATGAACAGCACAGAGTTTCAAAGTTCTTTTGTATAACTCAGTATTTTGGCATCATTTGAAACACTGTAGGTACTATGACATGGTGCTAAGAGACAGATTACACACAAGACCCCAGCCTTTATGAATTATTCCCGCTTCTACGAGTTTTTGCAAAAATCAACAAAGCATCTGTAAGCACCTGAAGGGAATGGGTTGCCAATATCAAAATAAGACAATTGGGGATGAAAGTGAATGCTACCTACACCTCCTATTTCCTGTTCTGAGAAGGCCCATGGCTTTTTTATTGGTATATCTCAAAAAAACTACAGGGAGAAGAGAAGCCTGTAAAGAATGACCAAGATCAAGGAAGATACTCATTTGAGGACAGTCTGAAAAGACTAAAATTTTTCTACAAAAAACATTCATAGAAAGAGCTACGATAAACGCGTGCCAAATAATGAATGGCCTAAAGAAGCGAAATGTCTGTTCTGGTCTTACACCACTATTAGAAAGACAGCACAATGATACTAAAAGAATCAAGGATTTTAAAAAACGGTAGGAGAAAATACTTCTTCACATGATGTGCAATTAGACTGTGGGGCTCCCTTCCAACAGGTTAAGAACACTAATAAGGAAACTGAGAAATACTAAGCCTTTTGCCTCAAGACACAAGCTGGATGCTTATTGTAAGAGATCACTTTAGTGGGATGGTATCTGATTCGTGAGGCTATATGGTTATCGTATACTGGGCCTAAAAATCTATTCTGAGATACAGGAGAAGGAAAAGTTCAATATCCAGAAACATAACCCCTAAGGTACAGGAGATAACAGAAAATACCAGAGATAGGACTCATGTTTCCTGATTGACGGGCCATTGAAGGAATCACTCAAAGACTTGAGTAAGTTCAAACTGCATTTTGCAACTGGTAAGTAGGAGGAAAGAGGAAACAAGACTGTTGTTAGCCTCATGGAAAAAAGAACAAATTTATTGTGACGCAGCCGAGGTAAAGCTATCTAGGATTACAGGATAGTTAAGAGAAGCAAAGACATAAAAAGGAGGGGATCCAGGGTACTTGGAGAAAAGCAAATATGGGAAAACGGAGAGAAATGGCTAAAAGAGCTGCCCAAACTCGGCGGGTCCGGAGGAATGTGATCTTCTATCATACCCTGCGCCGTATACAGGAGAAGCCACAGGCTCGCCAGAAGTTGAGCAATGAAACAACAGTTAATTTTATTGCAAACTTCACTGAAACTGAGTCAGGAGGAACAGTCTTTGCAAGTTCTTATTCTTATAAAGGATCCGAAGTAGAGGGAGAAAAGGAGATCAAGAAGTAAAGAAAACAGAAATATGCTCACCACAGCGTGGATCCAGCGACGTCTTCTCCGCCAGCAAGCTGTAGCCCGTGAACCCGCTGAGGTCCGGTACAGAGCCACACATTCAGGTGAAGGACGTTTCACTTTTTATGGGGTCAGGCTCTCTAGCAAACCTCGCACAGGCGGAAACTCATTCGCAGGGGATCTGGTGAGCCCCAGATCCAGTTCACATTGTGCCCTGGCAGGCGCCGCAGCGTCTGTCGCTGCCTCCGGGCCGTTTGTTGCTCGAGCAACTGATCTTCGAGGCCTCAGGGAGGACAACACAGGAAAAACATCCCCCGCCTTCGTGAGCATCATCCGTACTCTGCCCCCGGCCGTTTGCCCAAGCGATAACACCCCGCTCTCCGTGAACAAGCAGTCGGCCTGCCTCAGTACCTTATATCTTTTGTGTTGTTTTGAGGCATACACAAAAAGGGACTCTTGACCGTCACACACTATTCTTGTATGGCCAAATCTGCGCCTGACCGCTGTTCTTTCTCCTCAGTAAGCTTTGTTAGTATTTGCTATGTGAGTGTGCTTTCCAGTGTGTTTGTGCATTGTCTATGCGTTGAGTCACCAGTAAACTTAAAGCCAGGTGGCAAGTTAGACAAGAGCCCTGGGTGGCAGCAACTGAAGAAGGGGCTATAGGCCCCAGGATCCTGTTTATTAGGAGCCAGTAATTGTAGGGATGTGGGGGCCAGCCATAGACAAAGTGACCAGGGTCGACAACTGAGTGAATCTCTCAGTATATGTGTATGTGAGAGACACTATCAAAGCCCCGTCTGGATCTGCAGAGCCGGGGCTCATGTTGTCGGAGTTTATGTAAGTGCTGTTGGTGTTTTTGTAGATACCATTGAGGTACTGCTCTTCCGGCTGAGTTGAGCTGCGTGGTGGTTATGCTCTTCTCTGTGCAGCTGCACGTTTGGAGCTCCTTGTTACTGGTAAGACCTGCAAATGTGAGCAGTAGCAGCCACTTCTACCAGGACAGGAGGATCCTGGGGGTCCAGAAGCCCACTAGGTTTGGAAATCTTTAACATTTAGAACACAGTGTGGCAAAGACTTTACCCAATTATGCTTATGCTGAAGAACTTCCCCTTTTTTTGAAGGCTCTGGTACTGCTAACTGTGCAAGTCAGGCACAGGATCACATGGCCATCACATCTGACAATATATACCGATTTGTTTTTGAAGACTACCTGTGTGAAAAAAATTTCTAACTCCCAAAATTTAGATGAACAAAGAAAATACATGGTATTGTATAAGAAACATTCACACTAAACAAGAAATTATGTCCTCTCAATTTTATTTTTTCTAATAAAGAGTGTAAGAAGAGTTTGTGCTTAGTATTTGTACCATCCTTGCCTACAAACTTCCCAGTTCCATTTCACTGTGATAAGCAGCCTATAACAAAGGGATTCTATTTACTATGGTAAGTACCATGCATAGGGATCATATTTCATGCAAGTTATTCTTCAGATTTAATGTTATGTAGGTAGCAGTTTTCATGGTCATAAAACTGAGTTAACTTAAGAGAGAGCTGTAAGAATTAGATTGCGTATATCAAATACAGTGGTGAAATGTCACACTGAAATCCATTGCAGTAGCCTGTGTAACTGTGTATATTCAGAGCATTGGTTCAATTTACTTTGGAGTAAATATCAGGGTGTACAAAGAACTGCAACTTCTATTTAATTTAGTGGGGATTTGACAGGAATAAAAGGTGAAAAAAAATAATAAAGAATTTAAGATTTTATTTTTTGGCAATGTATTACATGTTACTGCAATACCAAGTTCAAGTTCAGCTAAGCCCTTGGGAAAAGCACCATTTATTTCTAAGGGGTTTAAGCACATACTTAAATGATGTGTTGATGGACTATCAAACAGCAGAGCACTGTTAGGAGTATAAACCATTCCTTCCCAACAGGCTGAGGTAGGTTTTCAAAGCAAGTTTTCCGTATGGATATAACAACAGGTGCAAAAGTGGTAGCTGCATCAGCGAAATACTGTAACATATTTGCAACATTCTTTACCCTGACACCATCAGTACTACTTCCCATAAAACTAAAAAAATTTGAATGTGCTTTAATTGCTTGATTTACATTTTTAGTGAAGAACAAAACTCTTTATATAATGTATGAACAACTATTGAGATAAAATCTGTGAGCCGATAGTGAAGACAACGGTCTAATAATAATAAGTTAAAAGTTAAGGGTGAAGGTGGCTTTTTTTTTTTGCTGGGTTTGGGTTTTGGTGTGTGGGTCTTTTGAGGGGAGGAGTGCTCTAAAACATTTTAATCTTATTAGAACTCTGTATGCTGGAATGTACAATATGGTACAGGTGATGAATGGCAACTTTTGACCTCAATCCAGCTGCCAAATGACCACAGACAGAAATATGAGAGTCATTTTCACTAAGATCTTTTGTGATCTTCAGTTGCTTGGCTAAGATTGCTTAAATAATACTATTTGTGATGACCTAAAATGGACATTTTTGCTTTTGTTTTAATCTGGTAACAAAACATTCTGAAAGACAATCTGCAACTGTAAAATAGCCAATGCGTATAGAGATATAGACATATTGGTTGCTATAATACATAAACAGTCTTACACCTTTATATGCATAGCCCGCCTTATCTCTTTCTTTCTCTTTTGAAATATATAGCCAGCATACAACTGCGAGATAACTGCCACCATAAGCGTAAATCCATCATAAACTAAGCCACATTCAGACATCTAAATGAGAAGTTAAATACTTTGTAGTGTGTTATTCAGCCTACCAATTATACCCGTCCTCAGTATCTTCTGCTTTTGAGAGACTAACTGCAAACTGTAAACATCAGCCACTGTATCTTTTCTTATCCTCAAAGACAGCAGTGCTTCTTCAGATAGAACACAATCTAAAAGAACTACATTTTTTTGTATACTGATAGCTAGACATCTTTTCTTTTTCAAGTAGTATCAATTACTAATCACTGGCTATCTCTTCCTCACCCTTTACTTTTCCAGTTGTCACCTCTTCAAGGTATGTAAAGGTTTAATAGGAACCAAGGCATCCAAATATTTGAGGTGAGTCTACTCAGATATTTTTCTTAATGTGAGGCCTTCAAAGATTATTTGGAGGTTTATAAAACCAGAAAAAAGCACACATTTTTTAATAAAAAAAAAAACCTTTGTGTGGTGGGTTAACTTTGGCTAAGGGACAAAGCTCACCTAGCCACTCTCTCATTCCTGTTCCTAACAGGACAGCAGAGAAAATAGTGTAAGAAAGCCTATGGGTGGGGGTACAGACATGGAAATCACTTACCAATTACCATCACAGGCAAAATAGACTCAGCTTGGGGAACGTTAATTTATTGCCAAGTAAAATAGATTTGGGTGGAGAGAAAGGCAAACATTAGAACAAAACCTTTCCTCCCCCCTCTCCCAAGCCCAACTTCACTCCTTCATTCCTGCCTCTGCCCACACCCTACCCGTGAGCAGCACAGAGGACAGGGCAGTCAGTCTGTAGCAGCTTCTCTCTTCTGCTTCTTCGCCGTTACACTTTTCCTCTGCTCCCATGTGTGCTTTATGTGGGCTGTAGTTCCTTCAGGGAATGCTTCGGTGTGGTCCTTCCCAAGCTGCAGTGCGATTATCTGCTTCACTGTGGTCTTTCCCGTGGGCTGCAGGGGAAACTCTGCCCTGGTGCCCGGGGCCACGTCCTTCCCTACTTCTCTCGCTTAGGTGTCTATACTTCTCTTTCTCACTTTTTTCTCCTCCTCCTCTCTCTGCCTGGCATTTATTGCCCTTCCTTAAATATATTGACCCAGAGGTGCCACCATCCTGGCTGTGGTGCCCAGTTGTGCCCTGTGGTGGATCCCGCACACAGCGCAGCCACAGCCTCTCCTCACAGGGGATGCCCTTCAGCCCTACTGTAATGAAATCTTTGACACCTACACCCAATGCAATTCTGAGGGACAGGCTGTAGTCTGTACTCTCTTGAAATGTAAAAGTACATCCCTAAAATTCCCAATGAGGAGAAACAGAACTGTATGCTGGTCCTACCGGGTGCTGACTGACTGCTGGTCGGGGATCCTTACCCAAGAAACACAGAGTGGCCTCTTTGTACCGCCTGACTCCTCATGTCTGAAAAATGAATGCTCTCCTACAAGATACTGAGATTGCCATTTTAGCTATAGAAGATTTAAAAATACCATTATTATATGGTGCATTTCCTCAAAATCTTCAAAGCATTTCCAGGTCATATAGTGTATAGACGTAGCAATTTCATCCGTGACAGATAGATAGCTGTCTCATTCGTATTTCTAGAGTAAATGTAATGACATAGTGAAGGTGTAAGCATTCAAGAAAGATGAAGATTTGGGAGTTTTGTTAGCAGAACCTACAAGAATCATGTGCAGTTTGTTTGCAGTTTGCATCTTCCTGTATATGTTTAACAATTTCTGTGGATTTTCTTGTAATGGCAAGAAACTTCAAAGGAAATGAATAGGCTAAGATGCCAAATAAGAATCACTGATATTAAATGGATTTTATACTGTTAGAAAAAAAAGAATTTAGTGCTTTGTAGGGAAAGTAAAAACACAGATTTTAGTCTCATCAGCTGCATTTAATGTTTTTTTCAATTAGTAATTACTTTAAATCTTCAAAATATAACTTTAATCTGTGGGTATTCATGCGTCTGCAAATATTTTTGTTTAGGACTGATTACATTTCTTATTTTCTGTCCCACTGTCCCACAGGAAGGACATATCCTTTGTATCATTTGTATTAGTACTTATTCACATTTTAAGTAGCCAGAGTAAGTACACTAAGTAGCATGGTAAGAAATGTAATTACATTACTCAACTCATCAGGAATGTACAAATATACTCAATATTCTGCATACCGAAAATAGACTTAAAAATCAGCAATTCTAAATTTCAATATTAAAAATAAATAATTACAATCAGTCATCATTTATGAATTTTTGCATGCAAGATCAGAAATAGCCATTCTTTAGGATTAAATACACAGCCACAGCAATCATTACTCTGACAACTAAATGAGGGTACACGTAAATTACTCTCCTGAAACTCACATTTATATAAACAGGAATAGTCCTTAGATTAATGAAAATTTGAAAACGTCCTTGACTCCTTCTTCCCCTCTGCTCTTTCACTTGTATTTTCCCATTCTCTGGGATATGCAGAGAAGACCTGTGCTATTCCTTCAAATTTCAAAATGAGTGGAACTTTCGTAAAACAAAACAAAAATTTTATTTCAGGCCTCAAAGTAGTCTCCATAGATTCATGGTATTTTTAAGTGAAAAGTGGAAATACTGGTCCAGACTAGAAATAATTATCTTGTTACAAAATAGTGATGACTGCTGGAGAAATGAAAACAAAACAGTTGCTTTCTTTTATCCCATTTCCCTTTTAGAGGCAAGCTAGAATTTTCCATTCCAAAACACTTCAAATGAAAGCACCAGACAGAAGGAAAACCCTTTTGGTGTCTTTACTATACCTTCTTTTATTTCCTCTATCCTATCAAGCTCTTTTTCTGCCATCTTCCAGCTGGTTTCCAAATATCACTAATTCAGACTTATCGTCATTTTCCATTTCCAATTTCACAGTTTCAGTTTATAGTTAAGTATAGTTTTATCTAATAGTTTAGGATTTCTTTCAACTCAGAAATAACCTATGTCCTCATACGCATTTCAAAATGCAGATAACCTGGTTTTGTAAAGAAACTTTTCATTTACTCTGATAGTCTGTGACAGAAGAAAAGTATTATTGGAAAACAGTGTATTGAGAGGTGGAAAAATCTTAAAGGACATCCAGGCCAATAATTTCACAGTGCCATACCACTCAAACTTATCACCTCAGTCAAAGGGTGAATCCAAGTTAAAAATGAAGCTAGAAACAATGTCATTGAATCCAAGTTAAATATGTCAGACATGATTTCACTGTATGGAGGCATCCAGACAGCTTTGACATTCACCAGAAATATAACCGAATACCCCCAATTTCTACAAAGAGCACAGTGATTATAGGCTAACGGGACATCCAAAGCGGCAAGGAGGGCATTGTAATCAGGGGCAGAAGACATGTAGTAACATTGTTGCCATCAAACTACCCGACAGCTATTGGTTACTCTGAAAAATAGTGGATTCATACTAAAATAGGTTAACAATTGATTAAAAGAAAGATTTTTCCTTTATAAAGGACAACAGGGACATAAAGTGTGGTTATTTGCTTAACTGTTGTACATAGCAGTCTTGCCAAGATGTTGGTGGCATAATAAAAAATATAAAATCATGATACAGCAACCACAACAGTAAGAGTAATACTATAGCGTGCTTTTATTTTTATCTCAAATCAATTTACTATTTGGAAAACAGAGCACTGACATAACACAGAAGTGGAAATAACTTCTTGCATCATCAGACGTTGCTTCCTATATTGTCGTTAGCTTGTCCTGTTGCATCCAGAAACATTTAATTTTCTACCACAACTGTCATCTGGAAGGATGATCCTGATTGCTTTATAGCCTAGGACTTTCTTCTGACTTCTAGCCTAAATTTACTCATGGCCAGCACACACATCCTGTTTTTCTCTAATCTTTTAGAAACACCTGATATGGTATGCTCAGGGATAACCATTACCTGCTCTATGGCAGTACTACATTCATAATTGTTATACATGTTTTCATCAAATTGAAGCTCAGGGATGTCCTTTGACTAATCAAAATGTACAGATAATTTTCTTCCTCTGTCATTTTCATGTGCTGTGCCCAAGTTTATTGTGGATTTTCCTATTAACTCCTGAGCAAGTGACCTTGAACTTTGTTTTATTTTTATATTACATCCAATTGCTGTTTCTCAAGCTTGAAAGTAGTCAACTTTCCCTGTATAACATTTTGCTCATCCCCTGTGTTGAAATGCCTTTATATCAGCACCAGATTTCACTAGCTCATTACAACTTCTTCTGTCAATGTCAGCTAGTAACAGTGTTTGTTTGTTTAGGAATCAAGATTCAGGTATTCTCTGAGCTTAACAAATGCATGTTGTTGAGGAGGTTTATAGGCATCAGCACTCTTTGTCTAAATCATATCACAATTAAAAAAGCTCCTAAGCTTCAACGTTTTGTTTGTTGGTGTTTTTTCATGAAACATAATTGCTTCATAATAAAAAGTCATTAACATTTTTTAGAAACCTGAAAAACTCAAATTTGAAATCCAACCTTAATATTCAGTACAGCTCCACTGCTGTGACTGTAACTTGTCACAAATAACATTTGTAGTTGAAATAATTCCCCTAGTTTATCCTCTCAATCACACCTGACTAACTTGCAGTCTGAGTGCAAAAGAGCTATTGATATTTCTAATTTGTAACTACTTGGGCCCTTTATCACTAAGGTATTTAAAAATATGCTTCATGTAAGTATGAGTATAGTTATCAAGGACTTCTCTAGGAATGGTATAATAGTGCAAAGACTCTGGTACCTCATTTCCAAAGATTTGAGTCTGAGTTTCCCTCTGGAACCATGCTGAGAGCTGCCCCCTGTTAAAACAGCTATAGATATGTTTCAGATGTTTTGTCTGGAGAGTCAAAACTACTAAATGCATTATTAATTAACTCATTCCATACATTGGCTACAGAATGTAGCATTCTTTAATCATACTAGCCCAGTTACTATTTTTGACTTACATACTCTGCTGAATAAGGACTATTGGCTCAGCAGGTCTATTAGGATATTTTTTATTATTCTGGTGTTCTACACAAAATATAATCAGTAATGGAATTCTCCAGTCAGCAGAAGTGGCTTGAAAAAATACCAAAGCATGTTTATTACTGTGGAAATGTATTACACAGTATATATTACAAACTTACTCCAAAGCTTTACTTTTTTCTCTCAGCAAACAGAGTCTATAAAGAAAGCTGCATTCAAAACCCTGAGGCAGATCAATTTTTATGGCCATAAAATTGTTTTACTATTTTATTTCCTTAGTAGAAGTGAAGAAGAATTTCTGATTGATGATATTTTCTGATGTTCGATTAATTATATACAAAGATAAAGGGACAAGGTTGATAGCTGGAAAACAGTAATATATCAAAAATTTAGCAATAAAGCAGTAAAATCAGCAGAAAATCTGTAATATAAAGTTTATTGTGACCTTTTTCACCATATTGTGTTCATAGAACAGATCAAAACTTGGGGTGCAAATGACTTGTTTATCCAGTGCAGCAAGCATGAATCTCAGTAAGCTTCTGTACAAATTCTGCATTATGGAACAAAGTACTGTTAAATAATGGGACCAGAGTTGTTTTTTCACATATTGTGGTCTGATCCATCCCTGGACATTGAGGCATATAATATTTCTACATTATGAAAGAAAGGAATTTCCAGTATTCATGAAAGGGACAATAAGAATGTTCAAATCATCTTCTAAGAATTAATCAAGTGCAATTCCAAATGTAGCTAACATTCAGCGTGGTGACCCAGTGAGTGCATTTATAATAGTAAGCGGTTTGATTTACTAAGACCAGCTGGCACGAAACTGCCAGTATCTCTGGGAATAACTCTGTCTTTCTCCAGAATAGGGTGACTATATGAAAACTGCTTAATGGAAATGATTCCTGGAATGCTCTGATTTTTGAAGAACGTTTCAAAAGAAATTTGAGAGGATCCATTCTAACAGCTTATTAATATGAATGATCACATTGCAGGGCAATTCAACATTTCAAGGTACTCTTTAATTAACAGGCATAGATTTAGAATCCAAATATATACTGTAGGTAAATTGAGGTTGATGTCCAGTACTGCAGAAAGGGACAAAGAAAGTGAAGAAAGGAATAGAACAATTAGAAAGAACTTTTTATAGATTTACTCCCAATCAGTAGGGAAGAGTTGTTTAAAGAGCTGAAAAATAATCTGGGAGTGATTTTCAAAATCTGTTCTGATTCTTGAAGAAACTTTCAAGAAAATTATTCTCAATAAATTGATTTCATTTGTAGGAGACACTGCATGTGAAGCATATCAAAGGGAGAAAAAATGTCATGAGGATCTGACATATTCTCATGTAAACTAACACAGGTAAAAGAGGTAGCAAGTGACCTACTTGTAGAAATACGGGGCTCTTCATCGGTTCAAAGGCAAGGTGAAAGCACACAAAAAGTGAATGGAAAACCAAACCAATGAATCTCCTCAGAACAAGCTGGAAGTTGTTGTGACAGATATGAAATGAGGTCCAAACAGGAAGAGACATCCAAAGTATCAAGAATCAACTGCACAGTAATAAGAGTGAAAATAGAAAGATGGGAGTGACTGGTCACTGCTTAGCAAAGGGAACACGATAACAAGCAAGTATGATTTAGGACATCTTTGCCCAATTGAAAAGAACAACTTCAATTAATGCAAACAAATGCTGAGATCTTTGTACAGAAAATGAAAATGGTAGCTAAGAGCATACTTATTTTTTTCAGATTGTCTCTATCTGATGAATTTCATGATTCAGTAATGAAAAGAGAGCTGAAGTAATTTCTGAAATCACAGCGGTTAGTTTTGAGAATTTGTGAAGGGCATATTGATCAAACAACTGGAAGAAGTAAAAATGCATTGCTGAACTTCAGCAAACAAAAGGAGAATACCTCAAGGACTATAGGTTCTACCTTCAGAAGAACTCCAAAAGTAATAATCAAATAGCCAATTTGTAAATATGGGGAGGATAACAAGCGGCTGATGTATGTTTGTCAGACCAAATCATGTTAAACAAAGTAAATTCTTTCTATAAATGACAAATCTTGTGAGTAGGAAAGTAGTAGTATGGATATGCATCTTGACTTTAGGATGGCTTTTGACATCCTAATGCAACAGTACTGTAAGCAAGCCAGGGAAGAGAAGTTCTGGAACAAGTATAAGATCCTCCACAGGCAGGATGCACTAAAACAGGAGGGAGGAAACCATTATATGTAATTTGTATAAAAGATGGAATGTTTAGCCTAAGAAAAGGGAGGAAGGACAGTACTGTTCAAGTACAGAAGAAGCTGTTACAGATGAAGAAACTAGCTTTTCCCTTTTTCTGTGGTAGATATGAGGATAAGAAAATGAGGATGAGAAAACTGCAGTAAGAACGATGCTTGGAAACTCTTGGGAAAAAGTGCCAGTGCTTTGGAATAGAAAGTCAGACCTATGGGCACCAGGAGAGTAAGGCAGAGCAGACAGGGCCATCACTGCACTGGAGGACTTTACAAGCAGAGGATGTAAAGGTCTGTCATGAATGGAATAGGTACATTTGATGCTTCAAGTGAGGCACTGAACAAGATTAAATTTAGCACCATACAATTCAATTTTCCTATGATAACTCCTTTGCCAGTGCCTTCTGTGGTGTTTGCTTCTCATACAGTGCAAGACTTCATGTTCTTCAGTGGGTATGGGAGGTTCAGTTTTGAGCATCTCTCTAAAAAAAGAAAGATATAGCAGACTCAAAGATATGATAGAAGGATTTGGAATCTGATACAGACGTGCTGCCTCCTTTATGCTTAACCTGTGTGGTGCCCGGCATGAAGTTGCAAATTCTGAAGTGTATGTGTGTTTGCAAGGAGCACAGAATATCCCACTGCAAAGGTAATAAACCATTAAAAATAAACTAGAACTTCTTTGTGAAGCAGAAAGCCTCAATTCAGGCTTTGGAACTCCCTTGTTTACTTTACCCTGTTTGTAAAATGCAAGTGATTGTATTTGCTTATTTCTTGGCTATTTGTGTTCAGCATAATGACCTTATTTTAGCAAAGTAGCATGACAAAAGGATTTGATTTGAAGACATACCTTTAGCAAAAACCCTAAAGGAGAAAGGCTACCAAAAATAGCAAGAAATTCTATGTTTCTGCTTCTTTCTCATCATTATTGGTTTTGTCTTTTTTTGTGAAAAATCACAAACCAATAAAATTCATACCATTTTCAGCCGGCTAAAAAGGATTTCAATTCTATTAAGCTTTCGAAACTTAAAATAATTTCTCTGTACATTTACGTGTCTATAAAAACACAAAGTATTTTGACTTTCAACTTTGCAAATCATGCTAAAATTAATAAAAGTGCCCTGGATAACAGAAGATAGGAAAACAAAAAATATTAAAGGAAATACTCTGAATTACAGGTGGTATTCTGTTTTGAGTGATGTTGAGATTACACAGTCAGATGAACTTGGAAATCTAGAGGGATCCTTCCTTCTATACTGCCTGGACATCTTGCGGCTGTCTCCAAAGCCTTGCTTCCTTCTAGTTTACTTAATCACCCAGTCTCTCCAGTAGTGAGTCTATGTAAACCTGATAAATAGTTTTTGCTATCTACAGCATATATGTGTCACATATATACAGGTCTGGCTACAAATCACAGGGCAGACACACAAAGCACTCACATGAACACCAACAGCACCACTGGCCTCATCCTCCTCCCCTCTCTGACTGAGCAGGATGGGGATCCGATGGTGTGAAAATGTGCATATGCATATGGACAAGGTGGCATATGCAGACACTCAGTCTGCCCAGTAGCTGCTCCTTGTTCCCAGCATACCCAGTTTCTGGCATCTGGACATATGAGCCCCCAAGGCCTTAGACCCAATTCAGTGGCTGGTACAAATCCCCTCACTCACACACACTCACATACACACTTTTGCCCTGATCCCACAGACAACCTGCTTGTGCTCTTGCCCTTAGACACAGAAGTATTTTCACTCATAGTGGTGGCCCCCAGAGGCCCATTCACCTCCTAGCTCCAAGACCATTTCACTTAGTTGCTGGCCAGTCCATCTTGATCTTTGCTAGTAACCACACATTCACTTTGCACATCTGCACTCGCCCGCATATACACATGGACTGAAGATCACCTTATCAGAACATAGTTGAAGGTAGAGTTTAATAAGGATATAGGACAAACTGAAGTGATGGGGCACAGGGCATGGACAGACAAATGTATTGACCAACAAACCGTTTATATGACAATGGACACATTTCTTTCTTTATACCTCTATTTCACACACTAGCTCCTACCCACATTAAATCCCTCCTTTTTTTCACCTCTGGTTCCCCCCCTAAACATTCTATAATAAGCCCTGTGCAATCCCAAACATGCTCTTTCCCTGCATCACAAAATATATCTCATACAACCCCCCTTAGTCTGAAAGATGATCCAGAGGGCTAGGTCATTGTGACAGATGTCACACCTGGACTATGGAGTTATTTCTCCTGCCATTGTTTCTCTGTTCTTTCTTTGTGTGTGCAGATGAGCTTCTTATCACTTAACAAGTACTACATGATATTGTTATTCATTGACTTGAAATTATGTAGGGATGAGAATACGACTACTAAAGAAGGAAGTATTTGTGAATATATTTCACTGTAGTCCTCTCTGCTTTTATGGAAGGTAACAATATTAATCTTTTCCTAGACTACTTTGATAGATTTTCATCTAAGCAAATTCCTTGACTGATAAATACAGCAGTATATATGGCTGTAACAGATGCTGCATTTCCACAAAATAAAATGGATTTTTTTTTTTTTTTGTTTGCAGATAAGAAGACTGAGGGAAAAAATGATGGAATTAAACCAGCATTTCAAAACTATTTCCACCATCCTTATATGAATTCCACTTTAAAGAGTTTTCTGAAGTTTCAGGAATAATCTGAAGCTCATTAAAAGCACACATTAGTCTCTCTTTCCTCTTTGCTAGCAGTAATATTCCTAAGGAAACATGATGCCAATAGCTCTTTGCCCTTACTGGCACACTTGCTAACTCTCCCAAGAGTTCCTGGAGTGCAGAGCATGAGTTATTTTTAATCTAATATCTTTCATTTATGCTGGATTTCATACCAGAAAATACACCTTGGTTCGTATGAAGAAAGCATACCTTGTTTAGCATGTGCTTCTTATCATCTACACTTCTACATCAAGATTGCCCCTGAGATAGCTAAGAGAATCACAAATGTATTAAACTAACAGAAGATCTCTTTATCTTTCCTTACTTGCCTTCTGCATTTCTCTTGTAAAGGTTATTTACAAAAAAAAATAAAAAGTTCTGCTTTGGTTTATTACTTGGTACATTAACTCAAGAGATTTTGCTGTTGTTGCTTGGAGACAGTTGGAACGAAGGGTTTCACATTGTGCAAGCAGGTTTAGATATGTTATCTCTCATTCTGCCTACCTTTCCTTGTCACCTGATCCAAATGCCAAGCTGAAATCCTCAGGCATAGAAGAAATGTGTTCCGTTTGCTATGCTTCCTTTTCCATGCACGAAGGTACACCTCACATTTTGTTTTTCCCTTTCACTGAAGAGAGAGGAAATATCAGTACCAAATTTATTGTGAAAGAAACTAATTGAAACTGTTGCCAATACAGTGATCACAGTCCAAGTCATTTAGGTATGGATAAATTGAAATGTTTAGAAACACATTCATAGACAATACAAACACTGTGTACAGTGACATTAAATAAACAAGATGTTACTCATAATTCCAATGTTATGTTTTCTTTAATACCTGTAATTGATGTTCTTCTTGAGCTTCATTCACTATACAATTATTCAGCTCTTCCATATGAGTGACAAATATATTACAAAAAGAAGATACGGGGTAACGTGTAACATTTATTGCATGGAGAAACTCCTTTTAATGCATATAAGTATCTCTGTTCTATGCTTACTGGAAAAAATTACATGGTTTAGCAAAGCTGGTTTTGATATCAATGTGAAAAGAATTTCAGTAGCTGTATTCCCTTAATTGGATTTGCTATGCATTGTAAACCTTTCACTCAGCTGCAAAATAAGCCAAGCTTTAAAAAGAGTGCAGCTGCAGATATTTACAATATACATTGAAAGTCACTAACAGGCCTGTGCATCTTTCTTCTGCCTCACATAAAGGTTAAACAATGCATTCATGTCTGCTACTTGTAGAACACAGGGGTTGGGTGCTGCAAAATACCAAATGTGCATAGATGTACCTGTGTGATGTTAAATATGTTCTTACTCCTAGATGAATGTGAATTACCATTTAAACTGAGGTATGTCTTTAAGCGCTTTGCCAGGAGAATGTAAAGGTTTTGACACTTAATGAGATCAAGCCCTAGGAAAAAACTAGTAACTTCTTCCCTTTTCAACCAGAGAAAAGCGTAACAGAACAGAAACTTCAACATCATATAGAATGTAATGACATACCCAAGATAGCTGTCTACTTTGAAGAACTATATGTATACATAAAAATGCATATAATTACTAGCAAAATACGTATCTTTTAAAGAGATTATTCTAGCACTATATGTTATAGTAGCTAGCCTCTGAGAGTACTGAGACACTTTAAAAAAAGCCCACAATTACAAGGGCACATCTGTCACCACTGTGACCAGAATGTTTTCTTTAGCAAATAGTACTCTCTTAAATTTCAAAGTAAAGACTTTGAATTTGAAGTTTTAAAGGAAACCTGGGCTGCTTTCTTGCAAGCCTTGTCAGTTTAAACATACAAAGCTGATGATGGCTTTGAAGTACTGAATTAGATGCATTAATTCTTGTAGTTGCTCTAGATTTAGGCAACACAGAGAACATATTTGCTACTTGCTAATACTTGTTCAACTGATAGCCAGTTTCTTTCACATTTGTCTGATTCTAATCTAGCTAGACTAAAATTACTCTTCTCCCTTTTCAATGTACATGGTCCTTCACCTATAAGCCCTGAGAGTTTTTACACATATGAATGCAAATGTTCTCACCATCTCCTTGCAGCATACATTCGTTATCCCAAATGGTGCTTAAGCTACTAGATGGCTCTTGATGCTGCTTTTCCTTGAGATATTCCAGTGTTGCAATTTTTGTAGTAGCAAGAATAAGGTAGGGGAAAGTAAATTCCTATTTGTAGCATAGATATTTGCTTTAATGAGTATTTACTTGGGTAAATGAGTGCCTGTGTAACAGAGGCCAGATATAATTAAGCATAACAAAAAGTTATTAGTTCAATATTTAGCCATTAGTTCAATGTTTAGTTTCTTGAAGCATCTTCTCAACATCAAATGATTATACTGCTGCTTCTTCACTCTGGGCATCTCAAGAGTCAGTTAATTTATACCTAATACGTACAATATTTTATAATAGTTTTATGGGGAGAACAAAGTGATTCCTTTTAATAAGGAGGTGAAGTGGCTTGTTTCAATAAAGAAGAGACTTCAGGCTGGATTCTGCCTTAGGCTATGTGTAATCTCCTGCTACTTCCACCATATTCAAATGTTCATGGATATGAATGCAGTGTGCATGCTATCTGTAAGAATCTGCACAAGCTTCTTAGGAGCAAGAAAGGTTACAGTAATAGCAAAAGACTGCTGGCACTTCCATTCAATTCCTGGCTTCATGATAGACTTAAAAGGAGAGAGGCTTCAAGTTATTTAGACTACACCAACTCAAGGATCTTAGCTCCCAAAACAGGATTGTTCTGAGTAGCAAGGAACCTTCTGTGGTCCTTACTACCTCAGACTAGGACCACAGCTCAGATCTAATTACAAAATCTAGGGAGCAACATCCAACAGTCCCTGAAATATCTGTAGTTCTTCACTGTGCATATACCTGGGAGAAGAGACCAACACCCATCTCCTTTCAGGCAGTAATAGAGAGCGATAAGGTTACCCTTCCTTTTCTTCAGGCAGAACAGCCCCAGTTTCCTCAGCTGCTCCTCATAAAATTTGTGTTCCAGACCCTCCACCAGCTTTTTTGCCTTTTTTCAGACTCGCTCTGTTTAGCCAGGGTGGTCTTCCCACTGGCTCATGGGGACAGCCTACTCCTATGACTTAAAGATTTCCTTCCTGAAGGATGTTCAGCCTTTCTGGACTCCTTTGCCTTTCAGGACTGCCTCCCAAGAGACTCTATCAACCGGACTCCTAAACAGACCAAATTTGACCCTCTGGAAGCTCAAGGCAGCAGTTCTACTACCTACCCAACTCACGTCTCCAAGAATTGAAAACTCTTACCATTTTGTGATTGCTGTGCCCAAGACGGCCTCCAAGCATCACATCACCAGCCACAAGTCCTTCTTTGTTCACAAACAATGGGTCCAGTTGGAGCGCCTTCCTTAGCTGGTCACCCACTAGCTGTGTCAGGAAGTTATCTTCCACATACTCCAGGAACCTCCTGGACTCTTTCCTCCCTGCTGTATTGTATTTCCTGGAGACATCTTGTAAGTTGAAGTCCCCCATGAGAACAAGGACTAGTGATTGTGAGACTTCTCCCAGCTGCTTATAGATTATTTTGTCTGCCTTTTTACCCTGGTTGGTATTCTATAACAGAATCTCACCATGATTTCTCCCTTGTTGGTCCTCCCCTGTGATTCTTACCCATAAACCCTTGACCCTATCATTACCATGGTCAAGCTCTACACAATCAAAATACATGTGGTGGAATTATACTTTTATTTAGAAAGAAAACCAAAACCAAAACCCCATCATTCGGTAGTCAGTGCATTACAGAGCAGCACTGTTCCGTTTTCTTTCTTTTCCACTCTTTGATGTTAAGGATCATTCTTCATAGCTTAGGAGCCTACCTGCAACTGAAGGGCCAGATGGTTGCAGTATTAAAGCATTTGCCTGGAGAATGAAAGCTAGAGACTTGAAACCTCTGTTGCTAGTGAAACCTGAATTTCAAGTGCCTTTCTTCTGAAGCACATTTTACTTATGTATTACAGTAACAATGGCCACTGTTGCTTTGATGACCTTTATGTCCTTCAACAGAAAACAACAACCAACATCTGCTATACTAATAGCTTTGACAGACTCAGAGAAACCAAGAAGTTTCTGGGTAATGAACCTTATTTGATGTGGTCATTTATGTCAGTATTGAATGCCTGTTTCATGCACACTTGAAGATCCCCCAGATCTATTGGCATCATGCAATTAATTTTCTCCTGGATAGTCAGTATAAATCCCAAAGACTTCAAGTTAATTCTTAGTTATTGGACTAGGAAAAATTTTTCAAATCAATTTATTAAGGAGATTGCCATAAAGTAAAATTGAATTCTTTAACCCTTTCCCAAATGTCAAAAAAACATAAGAAAACCTAGCTTCACTCTCATATTTGAATTAAAGTTACTTTTAATGCCTAAAATGTTCTAATGATTCCTGTAATCTCCACAAAATTGAGCAAAGTTGCAAACTTAGGTCTAATTCAAAGCCCATTGAAATCCCTGAATGAATTTCATTGTCTTCATTGATATTTGGATCAGACCTCCTGATATGAGGAACAATCATATATAATCAGTAAGAGAACAAAAATAAACCTGCATCTCATGAATACAGGGTGAAAGCTACCTTGCATAATGTGAAAATTTAGGTAGGAAAAAAAAAAGAATGCCAACCCCACAAATGAGAAATCCTGAACAGCATGTTCAATCAGATCGTTTCAATGATACGCATGCTGGTGACCTTCCACTAGGTGATAAGCATAATTGGAAAATGTAATGCATTATGCATCCTAGTGTATAGTCCAAAACCTCAAATTTCCCCTTTGTCCATCAATCCTTAGTTCATATGGGTAATGTAACAATGTTTCATAGTTAATGTGCTATTATGTGATTAACTATGTACTTAAAATCTCTGAATTTTCCTTAAAATATATATCCATGCTCCAAATGATGATTTCTGGAATTGTAAATCTGTTATTTGCCCTCTTCACTCTAAATGTGTACAATACTCAGTGGAGACTTCAGTTGTGCTTTTGTCCCGATAAAGACAAACCTTTTCCATTACCTCAAACTCTTCCCTTAGGAGTCAGAAGCTGTCAGATTCATGTTTTTGTCTAGACTTCATTGTCGTCTAGAGACAGCTTCATCCGTGCCATAAAGTAATTTTTCCCATAACTAGTGTTATCCTTACTGCTACATTTTTATGTAAGGCATGATAATATTGTAATATACATTTCTCATTCAATCATTATTTCTTTTTTCCTTTAGATTTCCACACCTTTCATTGAGCAAAGATTTACTAGTCCCTGTTAAATTAACCTGACTTCAGTCATGTAGTTAGTCATTTAGCTTTATGACTTAGGTTTATTGATCTTTACTTGCAATTTAATTATACCTTTTATCCTAATTTTGGACATTCTGTACTGCTCTTTAAATAGATATTCCTATTTAGATAACCTGCATAAAAAGGAATGAAAAAGTCAGTGTAAAACAGAGGATTATTAAAAAGAGATATATTACTAAAGGCAAATTCTATCATGTTTGCATTAACTTTCTTAGATTAATTAGTACTTTGTTACAAAACTCCACTCTTTGCTAATTTGCAGCTAATCTGAGAGACTGAGGTATAACAGATAACATTGAAACCCAGAAGGAGCTATTCCTATTTTAAAGGCTATCTATTTCTAATTTCAGACTGATTCTAGGCCAATTTAGTGAAAATCTTCACAGAGTATTACCTTGGTATGCTACTGCTGTTAACAACACTTCCCTACTCTAGGTACCCTGTAGCAAAGTTTTCTGCTTTAAATCCCGTAAGGTAATTTGTTTGAGTGGTGCAGCGGTAGAAACAGCTTGAGCTGGGTGCCTCTGGGGAGGGACCCCAAAGAAAGAAATCCCTGAGAAACTGTAACCTTGCAACTTAAATTTCCCAACCCTGATGCAAAAGATTGGTCCAATAATAGGGTCTGGGGTCTTCTTGTTCTCTATTGATTCTCCTCACTGTCTCCTCACTGTCTTCTCTTATCTCTCAGGTTGCAGCTTTTGCTGACAGGGGTAGTGGCCTTGCTTGCTTCCTTACCTCCTAGCAAGAACCAGCTCTTGGGTCTTCTTTTACTTAAGTAGGTAGAAAACTCAGCTCATCTAAGTGAAAGTTAAAGGCTTCAGCATGTCCAGCTACTAATGCTAAGTTACACTAAGGAAGTTACACTAATTTCACAACACCTATTCCATTTTAATTTTTTTACCCTCCATTACTTTTATGTTCAAAATTGCTCCACAAGGCCAATGATTATGTTATCAAGCATAAATACTGGGACGTATCAGTCGTGCCAGCAGAAGGGAGAAGGATGTATATCATGTTGCAAGGTTTTATTAGAACATATTCTGAGAGTCTCTAAAAGATCTGCTTCCCTCATTATTATCCTGTAAAATGAGGACTGCTTGCTTGTATTTTGCTGTAAAACCTCAGTCATTTATGAGGATTAATCATTTAAATAGTCATCCATTAAACAGTTTATGACAGTAGCTACTGATCTTGAAATCTGTGTATTTCTTTGTATTTACTTATAATTGTGGAAGCAATATATTTACCTACTTAGATAAACTATGTATCACTGAGGCTATTTTGTAAAAGGAATAAAAATAAAGCTTTTGTGCACATACATATATGTGTATATATAAAAATTAGGTGCTGGAGGTAGGTGCTAAGGATCAGACTATACAAAACAGAAGAGGTAGTCTACAATCAAACATCATGAATCTATAGCTATGTACAACTAAGTACAAAATAATTCGATCTAACTTTAGAGATAGACTGATAAAACATTTACATGGGCTACATTCCAATAGAAAGCAAAAATGCAGAAAAAAAAAAAAAGAATCTATTGATCTTAATAGTATATTTTATCAGTCTGATCAATGCAAAGTATTTTAGTCCCAGAAGATACTTTCTAGGATACTCAGGATGTAATAACTTGGGCATGTTGTGGAGGTGTTTGAAAAGACTTTTTTTTCCCTGATTATATAAGAAGTGTCTGTTGGCAAGATGAGCAATCTATTTTGGCGTTATCTATAGAAATTAAAGCCTGCAGCTCAGCAAAGACTGAGCCATGAATGTCTCTTATATAAGTAATCCAATCAATTTCAATGGAACTCTACATATACACAGTTTGGCTATAATTTAAGATTGTCTCAGGATCATGAATCTTAACATGACTGGTATTTTGACAAATCTATGCTAATGGAAGCAATATTATGACATTAATATATTTTAGTAGTTTCTTGTTGTTTGTTTAGCCTGATATTTCAGTAGTTCACAGACTAAGGTTCCTTGAATTCTTTCACAAAATGTGAGGTTTCAGAAGGGTAATTTCATGTACCTCATGAAATGACCTGACCCTGCAAGGTACTAAATGTCTTCTGCTACCCAGAAAGACTATCATCACCTGGCTACATAGTGAACCTTGCAAAAAAAAAAAATCTAAACCCCAGTGTTTGCCAGCAGAGAGCTCAGAAAATGAGCCTTGCATTCCATGTTATAATATTTATGTTGGTTACAGTGAATACTGGGGAGAATGGAAGGATTTGGGAAGAGCATAGTACTGCAAGGGTGCAAATCACATAATTATTTGTCTTGGCAGTTTGCTTGTTTTCATTTTGATGTGCCACATTTCTCATTTTTAATTAAAAATAAAAGATCTGCCATTATTGTGGTCATAGAGTGACCTAATTGACATAAAGACTGAAAACATAAGTAAATAGGTCACAGAAATTTAATAGCTATATAAAACTACAAGAGTTTCAAATGCTTCAGAAGCTTCAAATGCTTCATTGGTGAATGATACAGAGAAAAGTATCACTCCAAGGAGATGCCAGTACCTTAGTTCTACAATAAAATGTAGGTGAATTTTAATTTAAGAGAGTGCCCTGCATACAAATACTCTAATTCAGCATTATGTACAAAGCTAAATTCTGTTACTGCTTTAAAGCTGCTTACTGGGATATATATATATATGTGCACATATGAACATACATATGTATGTGCATCTTATTAACTACATTTAATTATAGCAATTAAATAGAATTGGTGATAGAGAAGCTGGCTTCTTAGAAACACCTCACTCAGTGAGATACTGTATCCCTGCTACTGCTTTCTGCAGGATCATATCAACACATTATTTTCAGTTTTAAAAAGAAACAGCACCACCTTGTATCCTGAAATAAAGCTACAGCTATTCAATATCTTAGTGGCCATACAATACATATGCATGCATAGAAACATAACTATTCCCCAAAAAAGCAAACATTTTTATATTAGAAATGTCAAACCAGAACATTAAACCTTGAACCTTGGTTCAAGACACATCTATTTTTAGGAGAATATTATTACAAGGAGTTGGATAAGTATTTGAACTAAAGTATGTTTCTTTTCATTAATGAAGGCCCTTGAATTTTGTTGTTTATGAAAGAAAAATTAGGTTCAATTTTCATTAATCACAGGATCATACTACTTGGTTTTGTTATCTAAACAGTGATAGAGGTTAATGAAAGTACTTCCAAAAGGTCTGTATAAATTATTCATCAACTATATTTATTAACTAATAGTAGCTCTGCTGCACTTGAAATGTTTATCATTGAAAGCAGAGATAATACAATATGATGTAAGTAACAATCCACCCAACACTGAGAAAAACAAATTGTTATGTAATCCATAGCTGAAAAATTAGTTATCCAAATTATATAGTGAAAATTTACTAATATATTAGAAGTAAATTATGATCTGTTTGTAAACTATACTTAATAAAAAGGAATGATATTTGTAATGAGAACTGTTTGCAACTAATCTTTCAAAGTATCTGTTAGAGAGAGAACTACTTCCTCACACATCACTAGTGTGTCATGGTTGCTAAGACAAGGGTGGTTGGAAAACTATCCTTCAATTAGATACACTTTTTGAAGTGTTGCATTAGTCAAAAAAACTAAAAAATCCCTTACAGAAGTGGAATTCATTAAAATTGCAGTCAAGTACCGTGTCATGTTTTGTTTCCTCTCCATTGCTTACAACACACTCCCGAAAGCAGAAGACAAATTTTCTTTCACTACCAAGTTTGACATTTCTACTTCGAAATAGGGATTTTCCACATGTCACTCACCTTCCATGCTCTAAGGGCAAGATTTGACTGCCATTAGAGCTGACCGAACTACTGAAACAAAAATTTAATAGTTTCTAACTCTCAGAAAAGAATGCAGGTCTGGCCTCAATTGTTGCTAATATTAACTTTTTAAAATCTCAGTATATGCATCAAAATGTAGTTAATTTGATGCCTATAAGTGCTTTGAGACAAACTTGTAGGTACAGGATTTTCTGAACTGTCCTTTACATGGGAATTTGTAGATTATGTAAATTTGAACTTGAAGGAAGGTCAAAGCAGCTGAAATCGTGATAGCTCCAAGTGCTGGCCCTTTTTTCAGAAGGAAAGGAGTGGTCAGAATTAATTGGGTAGGGATATTGCTGAGTTAAGGACCTGCACATTTCAATAGGAAAACAAAAATGTTTTGATTACATAGCTTGCAGAAATTAAAAGAATACTGATGTGGCATAAATGCAACCAGTTCAACTGAACACAGAAGACTCCTGGAAAGCTCTGCATAATTTGTAAGTCATTCAGTTTGAGAGATAGGAAAGCAGAAAAAAGCATGAAAAGAAAAATTAAAGCAAAGAAGGTGGCTAAACACAGTGAGAGACATGACTAGAGAATAAAAGAAGATATGTAAACCCAACATTTTTATTAAAAATCACAAAAACAACAGCTGTATTGTTATCTGAACCAGGGAATGATTTCTAATCCTTCCAGTGTTCATTAGAACTACAGCTACACAGGCCTCTCCTGATGTTTTCTGTATTTTTTACTAGTAAATTCCTTTTGATATATTTCACGTTTGGGTTGTTTGTTTTTTGTTGTGTTGGTTTTTTTTTTTTTTCATTTTGGGACAGAGTTATTTAATTTTTTTTAAAACTTGCAAGCATATTAAAATGGCTTAGATTGGTTTTGAGACAGATGTTGCCTGACTGTGTGGAAGTGCTTGAATTCGTGCTGCGCCTCACTGCTTGGCCTTAGGACCTGCGCTCTCTCGTGTAGGACCACTTTTTATGAGCTGCTCCACTTCTGTTTCTAATGGAAATTGAAGTACTACCCTAAAACAATCCATAACTCTCTTCAATATCCATAGAATCCATAGCTGTTGTCAGAGCAATCATAAACATGCCAAAATAGGAGAAAAATATTTACCAAATATAGTGACAATGACTAACATTACAAAGAAACAAAAACATGCCACAGAGGTTTTTCTCTTTTGGTTTTTTTTTATATTAAAAAGTGAAGAGGGCTAACACACTCATCTATGAGAAGAGGGTTATGCTCCTGATTCCAGGACTTTTCACACAGTGGATCCAATAGCTGTTAAACAGTGTTTAAGAGAGTTAATGGGTAGATAAGGAATTTATTTCCTTTAGAATTATGAGAATATTGCTATTAATAAGACAAATAGTTACATTACGATGGAAACAAGGTTTTCTTGTCATGCTTTTTCATAATATTCTCATCTACTCTTTTTTTTCCCCTCAACAGCATGGTAATTACAATGTTTTTTCTGTTTCTTGAAATCCCTAGCAGTGTGACAAAAGAAACTATATAAAGTATGCATATATAAATGCATCTCCAGGAGCAACTGTTGAAGATACTGAACAGGAACAGTCTGTGCCCATTTCATAACATTTTTATAAAGAAAGCAGTGTTGTTGGAGACATTCGACCACATTTTCATTTAAACATGCCATGATATTTCTACAATTCGTATTCAGCAGCAGCAGATCTCTCTCAGCTTCATAAAGACCCTTTGCCCTGCCTCTTTCAGTTAAAAATGCAGGGTACAGGGGATATATTAAACCACTTTGCTATGTATTCGTTCAGAATTCTTAATAAAGACTTCTTCCACATATGCAAAACATACATACCCATAATGATGTTTCCAGCATCATTGGTATTTAGTCATGATTCTGAAACTATAGTTAAGCATTACCATTTTATATTTGGGGGGAAATGGTAAAATTTCTAGAACATTTTATATCATATATTTTGTGGGTTTTTTTTCCAACTACTAACATACTTTTAAGAAATTAGATGTTATGATTACATTATTCAGAATCCCCAATTATTCAGAAATATTTCTCTATCTTAATAGTATTCATTAGCTAACCAAGATATTTTGGGGCTAGTAAACTACTACATTTAAATAAATGTAACTGCTGTGTTTCTAAAAGCCTGAACTGAATCACTAAAATTGTGAAGGAAATATCCATTTACCGATAGTCCTTTTTTTTAAAAAAAAAATCACTTAAGAGAATGGATTAACTACATCTTGGAAAAGGAAAATGCAATAATAATGGTCTGAGGCTGAACCAATGATGCCGTACAATAATGATTTGTGGTGTTTAGAGCTCCTTGCAAGTTAACTTGTGTTTACTGTTTGCTTGCACTGATTGCTAGTCTATGATAGTATTTGTTTTGATCCCATGAAATGCGTTTTATTAGCAGCAGAAAAAAAACAATTTTTTTTTTTGATTAATCAGCCCCTGAGCAATGCAACATATGCTGTTATTCATGTGTGCCTATACAAAGAGCATCTATCTTTGCCGTGGGTGGTGGAATATTCTACTGTTCTACTGAGGTTAAAAGCCTGAATCTTCACTAGCAGAGGGAAGATGAAAGAAATGTATTTTGTATAGTCTTTGAGCAAGCATTTGTCCTTCCCTGGTGATATTAAATGGGTAAAGGGAATAATGATGGCTTCAGATGCCCATAAGCAACATAAGAGACCAACTGACTAAGAAATACACAGGCCTGGTGTGGCTTGAAGGAGTTTCATGCAAGTGAAGGGAAATGTTCTGCATCCTTTTTCAGTGCCTTCTCCTTGGCCAGCAGAACATGGTTTTACAGCTCTTAATGCACGTGGCTTTAGTTTCCCCTCCAACATGAGCACTTGACAAAAGTGATAGCTGCTTTTCTGTTTTTTCCTCTACAGGACCAGACATACAAAATAAAAGGGAAATAGGAGGAATCATTAGAAAATTGTGTAACAATAATTGCCCTTCATAGAGGTGTTCCTCACTTCTTATGAAGTTATTTCATTATTAGTGTGATTACTGTATGAAACCCAATCAGTGTGTGAGAAGAAATAATAAATACAAGTCTGAAATTGGAACAAGAAGCTTAACAGCTTTCAGAGGTGTTTTGTGTGCTTTTAGTTTTTCTTTCACATCAGGCTCTGGCAAGAAGCCCAAGGCCTGAATGGCTTTGTACATTTTATTTATTAAAATACTCTGGAAACAGATTAACTTCCTTTGTGCCTTATTTATTATTGTTTCACGTGCCATCAAGAGAAATAGCACGCACACTGATGAATATACTGAAGGTGTCCTACTTGCAGTGTAATGGAACCATAGATGCCTGTCGTTCAGCTTCTGCAATGCTACTTCATGAAAGACACCTTTTTGAACTACTATAGGCAAATAACAGTAGAGAGATGCTTGCATGAGGAATCAAGGAGATAATCTTTTTCTCCTAGATTGATAGCTGATACTGCTTTTGGACTCCAGTTCTTTGTTATTTATTTTGAGTGAGATCTACAATATGAATATCAAACTACAAAAGAAGTTCAATTTAAGCTATAAACCAACGCAGAGATGAAAGAGTGTTCGTATTTCTATTGGAAAGTTTTTCTATGCATTTCCCATTTTAGTCTGTCCATTAAGGATACAGGTTTTCCTTCTGAGACAATATCTGCTACCTGGTTCTCTAACTTTATGTGAATGAGGTACATGAGGAAAAGTTACAAGAAGCACTTGCATGTTGGTGGAAAGCCTCCACTGACCACAGGGATTCTGCCCTCATCCAGAGATTAGCAATACTTAGAGTACAAATTCCAAAAGATGCAATGTAGACTGCTATATTTGGACTTATTCCAAAAGTCAAGTCACTGCCAAGCATTTGTCCTAACAGCAGGCTTAGTTCTTCTCTTTTTTATATCATAGATAGATGTATCATACTTTCCTTAAGTAAAAGCAAAATGACTAACCCAAGGTAAATCAAATTTTCCTGTTTACAACCCAAACATAACAAGGAATGTGACCCCTAAAAGTGATGAAGCTGCATCCCGGTAGTAACAAATTAGTTCCTGACTGATTTAGAGCACATGTCAATTTAAATATTTGGAATTATGTCCTTTTTTAATTTCCTTGATAATTCTTTCTCTTCAGTAGAATTTACACTCTTTAAATACCATATCAAACCTATTGTGGCTGCTTTATGCATACAGTGTATTTAGGTCTTGTATTGTTTTTTTTTGTCTTCTCAGAAATCAATCCTGCCTGGTTTGCAGTCATTTTAGTACTTCTCTCTCTGAACTATCTACCTAGAAAACCTCTTAGAGCTGTCCATGTATTTCAGGTGTTGAGATGCCTGGAACTGAGCACAAAATTCCTGACACAACCTCATAAGAGCTATGCAGAGATTAACATTTAGTTTCTGCATGACTTCATGCTTTAGTGCAAGCAGGCAAAAAATCCCACTTGCCATTATCCCCTGAGATGCACTGAATGAGTTCATCTACAATTTACTGTCCGCAATCACCCCAAGGTCTGTCTTGCTATCAGTCCTTTGCAAGTTTATCCTGTGTATAGAATATTGTGATTCAGATCAGTTCTTTCATGTATGAAGGGGCTGAATTTTCCAGAAAGTCATATTTTGCATCTAACTTCACTATGGTTTTAATAATATTTATTTCTCCTTATTTTCTGTATAAATACTGTGGCTCCTTACTCTCCCGTAACCCCACAAAATATCACCAAATATACTTGCAAAATACTGATGTATGTCATAAGCATCACCCCAAAACTGGGCTCACTATGGAAAATATGGTGCAAACACAAAGTGGTTGATAATTTCCACCTCAGTTACCTGGAGATCTTGTGAAAGCCTGAGTAGACAGGATTTGGACCAAAATGTTAATCAGTAAAGGAAGGAGAATGATACATCTACCTCCTTTAAGAAAAGAAATGGAAAACTTCATCCCCAGATGTGAATGTTAAAGAAAGCAGGAGGTGGCAAAGATAACTGGTTTGCATTCTTAAATAGAGCAGCTATGAGCAAGTGCTTGCTATAATAACTGGAATAAATAACCTTCATTACAGAAATGTATGTTTTCCCAGCTGCTCTCCATCACAGTTGATAGCTGTTCCCTTCAGATTTTCAAGTCTTTGTAGCCTACACATAAAAACAGGTACTTTATTAAATTTCACCTGTTTGTTCCCTTTTAGAGATAAAAGTAAATGTACTTTGCCAGTATCATTCATGTCAGTATGCCCATGTGCTCATGAGCCACCTAGGTATTCCTTACAAATAAAATCAATGCATCTCTATGGGGTGTTCTTTGGATAACTAATGCGTCAACTATATAGAAAACTCTATTACAATGTCTTCCAGGCATGATACTCCACTCTCAATAAGCATTTTCAACAGCTCTTTTTTATTATTTTAGTTTTATTTCTATCCTAGTCCTGCATTTCTTTCTACTCTGCTTGCTACCCTTTGTTTGAACAAGACTTTATCTCTGACAGCTCTCCACTCCTTGGTTCTTTGTGTAGGCAACCTGAAACAGGATTAACAGATGTTCCAGGCTTAGAAGGTGTTTTTCAGCACTGGTTGATCTTTTCAGCTCCCCAGAGGTAGGTGTTTCTTGGATAAAAAATCATATAGGAATATGAAAGTAGGAGGAACAATATCATAAGGCTGTTTTATGTCATCAGGCAAGAGTATACATGTAAAATCACAATCTGAAAGATAAAATGCCTTATAGATGGAATGTGACTGGGAAGCCTGGAGCATTACTCTTATTCATGATCCCAGATTTGTAAAAGGTATTTTGGGCTGCTTAATGATAAAGACAGTAGCACCACATTTAGATTTAGATTGTTGTAGTGGCTGTAGAGAGAATAGTGGCTTAATCAAACTAACTTTTTTCTCCTTTCATTTCTTTATGGAGCAGAAGTCACTTGCGATTTTAATTGTTATCCTTATTTGTTTTGCTTTTCAAGCTAATATAATACATACAACACTTATTTCATAGTGAATCTCAAAATAATGAAAAAATTGTTTTATTATCCCATTTTACCAGTGAAAGAACTCACATGTGCAGCATGGAAGCAATACATCCAAAGATATGCAGTAGAAAAGTAATACATTGAGGCATAAATGTGCTTAGGTATAATTATAAAAATAATAATGCAGGTCTATTAATTCCTCATTGTCACCTGCAAGAACTTAAAAAAAAAAAAAAAGCATTGCTATTATTTCATAATGCACTATCAGGTTT
Organism: Coracopsis vasa; assembly: GCA_026283785.1. Taxonomy (NCBI): domain Eukaryota; kingdom Metazoa; phylum Chordata; class Aves; order Psittaciformes; family Psittacidae; genus Coracopsis; species Coracopsis vasa. Next base: position 46,489 of record JANHGB010073845.1, read on the forward strand.
ATTACATTTTGTCTATATTCCCAAGAACTGAGATCATATCTTTCTGGGGGAGTGTAAAGCTCAAGTCCAGGAACTGGTAATGCATACCACACTGCTGCAGGCTACATATGTAGTTCTGTACGTCATGAAGGATTAATGGTATTATTACTTATATTCACTGTAACAGTAATTGTACATCAATTTAATGGTGGATAAGTAGCCATTGGCTTCTTCATCTTAAGCATTAAGGATGTTGTTTACCATCTCTCATTTTTACACGGTGTTGCTCTGTAAAACAAAGAGTGTAGGCAAGAAAGACATCTTGAAATATATATGTGTATTTTCAAAGTACAGCAGGGAGAGGGAAGGTCACTGAACAATGTAATTGATGGCAGCAGCAAAATGGTTCCTAACCTGCAACGTTGCTAGACTGTGTTGATCACAAATGCCAAATCAGATCAAAGTATAGAAATGCAAGGTAACACTCTCTATTGTTCACATTGATTGCATCGAAGGATATAGAATGTAAATTAGGAAAGCTTTGATGAATGCCAAAAGAAGTACAATAAAGTGTTGGGTTTCTTTTTCCTAGCAGAAGCATACACTGCGTTGCCCAGCTAATCAAAATGTGCAGTGCATATTTCAGCAGATTGAAATCAATTGTAACATGAGATAGCCTTTTATTTTATTCATCTTGACTCTACTGAGTGATTACTTTACCTTCTGCTATTCAGCAACTTTTAGAATAATGCACAACTCACTGGACTTACTTAAAGCTTGTGTGTTGAATCTTTATTGAACGTATTTACCATTAAATGGTGGTGCAGAAGGCTGCAGCCTCATATGCTTCCTTGGAGGATATGTGGGTCACAGCTTCACCAGAGGAAACTGATTTCTGTGCCTGATATAAAGTTTGCACTTCGATGGAATCACATTCTTTATCCTCATATTAGAGAGCAATGGCTACACCATTTTAGCATTGCTGCCAGCCAATTAGTGGAGCACCATTGATCATGTAGTTTCACAAAAGGCCAACAGGCTTCCCACATTGTAAAACAAGCATAAATTTTGCAAAATTTATGGCCAAATTACTGGCAGCTGAGGTTCACTGTGAAATGTAGTCAATTAATGTGATCACTGTAAATCATGGTTACAGCTTGCTGTGTAAATAACAGTTTATAACAAACATAAATAACAAGTGACTCGGTTTAGCAGTGGCACAAACTGTTGTTGATGGTCCACATACTGAAGTGTGGAAATGAAAACTAGGTAAATATACAGCAGAAAAAACCTGTTTAACCACTAAGACAATGTTTTAAGTGACATACAAACAAATGACATAGTACAAAATGGCAGGTTGACACAACTTTACCAACCAAAAAAACTCAATGACAGAGAAAAAAGAAGTCAAAAGATGTACAGGAATTAATGAAGTGAGATACATTTCGAAACAAGTTTCTGAACATATGTCTATCAACAGTCTTGAGTTGTACTCACAGGTCTCATACACTCTTAAATTTACTAGCCTATCACAGTGACTCCTTCCAACACAATAATTGTTATCTATTTTTTCTTTTGTCTGCATACCACCCAATGAAGTTAGCAATCAAAATTCAGAGCTTTGAATTCAAATTCTACTTTGCTATAATGAATAATTTCCCTAGAAAATTGTGTTCTTATTTTTTAAAGAACAGCATGCACAGGATCCAAACGTCTCTACAAAATCAATGTATTTATTTGGGCAAATATTACTGATCATGTAAAGCTAAGCAAGCATTGATTTTTTTTCTGTCACTGACAGAAATGTAATTATGGCACAGGTGTTATCTACTTTAATAAAAATTAAGAACCGTACAAGTAATAACGGTAAGCAGTTTGTGCAAGTTCTTAGTGTTACTCATCTCAAAGTTTGCTTGTTTTTAACTCAGTACAGAGTGGGTTTTAACTCTGGTGTAGAGTGCGGAAGTTTTGAAGGAATGGGTTTGTATTTCAGAATGCAAAAGTTCAGGGCTGTTCAAAGCCAGCTCTCTGCTGTGAAGAAAGCTAGAGCAAGTCCACGTGCAGGGTCATCACCAACAGCTCTATTTATAAGCCTCAGTAAGGGCTCCCTCATCCTTTGCTCAGGAGCTGCTTTTAGAGGAGGTTCTTATTATTCAGCTTCCACCTCAGCTGCTTTGCAGTTGCGCTTGTGCTGTACTCTACCAGATACCCCCTTGGTCCAGACTGTGACCCACCCTGTGGGCTGACATCCAAGCCTGGCCTCAGCCCATTCCCACAGCCCTGGCTGGCCATCCTGGGACTGTGTCTGACCTTGGGTCCCCTCACCAGACCTGATCCTGACACTTACCCGTCAGCCAATGGCATAACCTGGCCTCCACTTATTCCTGTCCCCAGGGTGGTGCTTGATGCCTGGGACTGGAGATGCTTCTCGTGCCCCTTGGCTGTCCTGCCTGGGATGGTGGCTGCCAGGTGATGACCTCATGAACCCCAAGGTTCCCTGGTGCCCTGGCTGCAGGGAGATCCTGGCCCACGAGGAACCCTGGCAATTAGATACAAGAAAAAATTCTTCACCAAGAAGGTAGTTAGACATCATGGCAGGTTCTCTGGACAGAACTACTGGACAGTGTTGAATTTCTATCTTCAGAGGTCAAATGAACAGAGCTCTGAGCCAAAGACAATGTCATGCTGCAACCTGGAAGGTGACCTTGATTTGAGTTGGAGGAGGTGACTTCCAACAACACTGAGACAAAAAAAAATATGTGTAAATTAAAGAGAAAACGCAAGGCAAGACCCTTGTTTCTAGCATTTGGTTTTAAAAGGCACAGACAAGTAATCTGATAATGGCCTAAGAGATGCACCTGGGAATCAGCCACATTTCTCTCTTCAGTGCAGCTGTAGTGTTTTAAGACCTGCAGTGTAGGTGATGCTCAGTATTTATGTGTAATTAGCTGGATAATGACATCAGGTTTGTCATTTCAAAGCCAGAGCAGGGTACTTTAAAATTATCTTTTGCTATACCCAAGTCTTTTTGTAGATCTGAAACAATGACTTAAAAGCATTCTAAAATAAAGTAGAATTAGCAACACCAAAACTAAAAAAAAAGGGCTCAAGGAGGAAAATTTGCTGTTTGAAATTGCTGGTGATTCTTTATGTGTTGAATATAAGCTGTATGGATTAAATTCCTAAGAACTGAGGAAAAGAGAACTTGAAAAGCCTTAGCTGGTAGCAGGCATCAAGCCCTGCTATCACGGATACCACATTTTATAATCTCCAGTTCAAAAGCAGCTAAATTTTTTCACCCTAGTGTTCTCGGAGAAGAGATCCAAAATCTGAGTGCTCCATTGGTCAGTAACATTAAGCTAATTTTCAGCCTGGATTTATTCATAGCCAGTTTATACTAACCTGTACTTGTGCCAAAATGATTCTTTAGTTTAAACTGTGTTCCTTCTTTCTTCAGATATTTATAAACAAACCCATATCCCTTCACAACTTTGCTTGGCTAATCAGGCTAAGCTCTTCTATTAAAAGGTAGAATCTTCTAACCACCTTAGCAGCCCTTAGCCTGTCCTGTTCCAGTCTCAGTTTATCTTTCTGGAATGTTTCTGATTAGGATTTTGCACATGAAAGGTCTTATCTGGGTCTTACACAGCAGTGCTACCACTTCAATTTTTGCAAGCTCTTTGATTCAATTCAGAATCAAATTTTGCATTTTCAGAACTGAATCCCCTTGGCAGCTCTAAGTAAGCCAATGGGTCATGTAGAACACCTGAATATGGCTATTTGTAAGCAAGGTTAAAATAAAGCTTCCTGCTATGGATTATCAAGCGCTTGACCTGGAATTTTATGCTTTTTAATTTCATCCCTTTTTTATTACTTCAGTTTTAAAACAGATTTTTATTTTGTTTGGTTAGGTTTAGCAGTAGTAGTAGCAGTAGTAGTAGTAGTAGTAGTAGTAGTAGTATTTTATGAAGTTTACAATCTTTTGCTTTGATAATAGCTTCCAATTTTTGTTTTAGTATTTCATCAGCGTAATATTGTGTCACAAGAGCAAATATTCAGTATGAAAGAGCCGAAAGGCACTCTCCTTGGAGCTACCTCCACCTGTCCTATTTCTCAAACTTCACTGTTCCCAGAAAGACTGGTTCTATTAGTTATCTGAATAGATAATCAGTTTTATCAAGTTATCTATGGGTTAGTTTGACATGACAGTCTTAACATTGATAATCCATACAAAAGTTGTGCCAGGAGAGGTTTAGAGTGGATATTAGGAAAAACTTCTTCACTGAAAGGGTTGTCAAGCACTGGAACAGGCTGCCCAGGGAAGTGGTGGAGTCATCATCACTGGAGGTATTTAAAAGACATGTAGATGTTGCACTCAGGGACATGGTTTAGTGATGGACTTGGCAGTGTTAGGTTTACAGTTGGACTCAATCTTAAAGTTGTTTTCCAACCTAAATGATTCAATGATTTCTTTCTACCTTAACTATCAGGACTCTAGTTATGATTTTATTCTTCTTTTCTTCTGTGCTATTCATTTTCATGCCCTTAAGAAAATGCAATTCAGCAATTCTCCTTTTATCCCCTTTCTTTCTGCTCCCAAGACAAGTTCTTGCTGATTTGGTCTTTCCAAAGATATATTTCAAAGTTATATTTAAACATACTTTTTTTTTTCCCCTCCTTAAATGTATATCATTGGTTGGCTGACTTCAGTGGACTCAGGAGCCCTACTGTAATTGAAATTCTTACAATATTGTTATACCAATTAAGAATAAAGCATTGCTGTGATCTTACATTTTTCAGAAGAAAGAGCTCCCCCATGACCTCAAATATATGTGTTTCTTTCCATGCAAAGTTCTGTCAAATTCAGCAAAAATTACTGTGTTTTAATTGAAAAAAATAGTAGTCTATTTTGAATGAGTACTACCCATTTATAAATCATTACTACAGGCACAAAATGTCCATTTATTTTTGTTAGTGCTAAATGAAAGGAGAAAAAAAAAATCATGTTTCCTCAAGAAAATACAAAAATGTGCCCTCTGTATTAACAGCATGTTTATCATTACATAGTTTGCCTGATGTCAGTAAAAATCAAAACAAATCTATCATTATTACATGTAGAGGTTTACAGCTTAGGTCATCTGTCATGGTAGGTGATATTATACACCAAAGGTCAGATCTATATCAAGAAAATGGGAAGCTTATTTTCTTTCCATCTTATTTTTCAGTAGTTCAGTTGCTTCAGTCCAAAGTGTTTAATGTGGACTTTTGCAATTTAATAATTCATGATAGAGTATACACTTTTCAAAAGTTTACTGAAGATAATATACAAAGGATAATGATGCTTAAACTCAAGAGGGCAGCTGATAAAAAATTATTCTCTTCAGATTCACACAAGGTGAGAGTATTGCCCTGTGATGTTTAAAGGGGAGTATGTCAAGAGGCTAGAAATAGACAACCCATTGTAAAAACATGCAGGCAATGAACAGTGGCTTCCATGTTATGCCCAGCTAAGAAGAGTTCACTTGTGCTGTATGAAAAAGGACAATTAATGATTAAGTATATAAATATCAGCAGACAACTGATCATGCTGCAAATCAAGATATATGCGCACTTTGCAGATTAGTCAGCTGTTTGTGCAGTTGCTTGCTGCCTATGGGACTCCAGAGGATTAATTACACTGTGGCAGCAGGCCTTTTTTGTTACTTGGTTTTGTCTGTGCAAGTAATTGAGTGTGCAGCTACAAACAGTGCACGCTGCTGTGACCATAATAAAGACAGACAGCAAGAGACAGGCATGCCATGAAAGCACAGCCTACAGACCACAGTGCCATCCCAGGAAGGGGAACTGCAGAGCAAATCGTACATTTTCCCTGAGTGTAAGGTTCACTTCTGTTGCCCCAAGACAAGTTGCTCTGGTTAATTGAAAGCTACTTACGTAAATGAAATAATAAAGAATTCTAGATGGTGCCAGAATAGTTACTGTTTTCATCCGAAGTAGAGCACCGTAGGCCATATTGTCAGCTGCAGTAAATTAACACAGTGCATCTACATTGACAGCTAGATGAACTTACACCAAATGAGGATATAAGGAGCTGAGTTTAGGAGCTATGACTATTTGAATCAAGCCCAGAGTATTCTAAATTTTACTTAACTTTTTAACGAATGCTTTTCATGAGGGTATTGGTAAGCTTCTCTGCTTACCAATCAGACCCAGGATGAATAATCCCTTTATCTAAAAATGAAGAGGATTTTTTTAATAATAATGGTAATTATTATTATTTAAACAATATGCAAATGTTCCAGCCAACAGTGTCTGACCTTTAGCTATGGCACATGCTAGGTAAATAGGACAGACTGAACTTTCTGGTGAATTTTAACGTATTCATAATAAGGGATGACGCATCCCTTCTGAGGTTGCTTCTTCCCCAGTGCTCTTTGGATGGCTTTCTGGCTCTCCCCCTAGAAGTCATTGACTATGTCATCTATACATAATATATGTTTTCAGCCTCTGTGTAATCATTTTAAAGACTTTATTAATAAAGCTAGAGAAAACAGATCTTATATTGGTTAATGAACTTTATGTAACTGTCTGTTTGCCTTTTGCTAGTTGCAGTATATAATTTTGGGCTGGAAGACCTTATACTTTTGGTAGTCTCAATTTGGGTAAGGAAGTATCAATAAGAGCTGTAGAAAAGGTATCTAAAGATCCTGAAAATCCTGGAGATCCTGAAATTGACTGGAAGACATTCTGTTTTCTGAAGGAATGACTGAAGTAAGACAGGCATGCAGCAGACAGTGAAAAATTGCTGAATGTTCAAGCGATGAAATAGTAATTGACTGAAGGAGACAGGTTACAGTATCCTATCAGATGGAAGCATGGCTCATGAAAAGTATTAGGCCCATAATACTGTATTTGAAAGTAGATTCTGGAGTTTCTGTTCTTGACTCTTCAGAGGCCAGTAATATCTTCTGTAGAAGATATCGATATATTTTCCTACATATGTTGCTACAGCAATTCTAAAACCATGTGAGTTACCCACACTTGGACATTCCAAGAAGACTGGCAAGATTATGATAGTCTCTGCTTTATTTAGTACATTCACCAGTGATATGCTAGAAGCCATTTCTGAGTTCACATCTGATAGAATAATACCTAAATGGCTTTAAAGAACTATTCTTCCAAAATCATGAGAAGTATCTGAACAACACATGACTGCCACAGATGACTATGGCAAGAAATCTGTGTTGAAAGCAAATACCACACTGAACATGTAAAAATATTTCTATCAATAGCCTGCTTAAATTCAAACGTGCTGAGAATAACTTTTAGAGTCAAAGCTTAAACTAGTGCAACCAGGGGACATACTAGATGAAAATTTCATGTAAACCTAAAGTAAAATAATTTCTGCTTTTCATCTTTTGGACTAGTTGCTGAATAAACAGGAAGAATCTGTGGAGACCCAGTGAGGAAAGAAGGCAGGCTGGTACTCTTCTGCTGCTATTCTGCTAGCAAATGCACTGTAGCCAAAACCTGTCCAAATCAGATTAAAAATAACAGCTTTACCATACTGTGGTTGTTATCATGGGCACATTCAAAGCACTGTGACTAATATTGTCAATTCTCTAGGCAATTTTTTTTCCTGAAATTCATTACATGAATCAATTAAAGAATTATATGATACAAGAAATATTTAATTTTATACTAGTCAGAGATACTCAGGTTTTACTCTCTTAACAGGAAATTAGAACAGGAGAGAGACATTGTCAAATCTAAGGGATGAACAGGCTTCAAGTTTCAGGTTCAGCCTTTTCACACTTCAGGTTCCCATACTGCCTTTGGAGAAATTAAAAAAATTCAGCCATTTCCAGAGCATCTGCGGACCCAGCATTGTGGTGGAGATTGCTGCAAACGCAGCACAATGGCCTCCATGGAGGTCTTTGTGTGTTGACTGCCATTGACTCAGAGGCCACTGTCTGTCTCAAGAGCATTTAGATGTGTTCCTGTATTTTGTACTGATAGATTTGTCTATATGAATTGCTATAAAAATATTTTACTACAATATTTGCTCCAATAGGTACTAGAAGCATACCCCATGATGCACAATACTAGGATGTCCAAAAAAGAGATGATAGGAAAGAGATTCTGACTGTTTTTCCTTCTGTTATAAACTCTCAATTGTAAATCTTCATCAACCTTTGTAATGCTGATTTCTGTATAGTGTCTGCATAGGTCATGTCACTTCACGGGCTTGCTGTGCTGTTTCTCAGTGTTGTGTGCTTCCTTAATGGACAGTATTTTTCTGAAGTCACACATTGAACAAATACAATGAGGGTTTCATGTACAGTCCTCTTTTTAAGCAAAAAAACCCCCCTAAGAACTGCCATGTAGGAAGCTGAACTAGTTCTTCTGATGCTGGAATCATAAACTGGACAATCACAATATCAATTTTTCTCTGAAAAATTAAGCCAACTAACATTTGCTCCACAGAACCTCCTAAGTTATGGCTTCTGTGTACACAGCATTTCTGAATCACTGAAAAGCATGCAGATCACAAAACCTTCCATAATAGTAACTCAAACATTTGAATTTCACATTATTGTCCCTTTTTTTTTTTTAACTGTCTAAAATGGAAAATTATCTTCATTTTGGCATAGTGATAATGACTCAGAAGGTTAGATTTCCAGTATGACCCTGGGCCAACCACAGATTTTCTTCATCTTAAAGCCTCCTCTCTAAAGTTTGTGCAAAGTTTGTGTAATAAAGTTGATCCTTCAGAGGCTCAGAAAAGCAGTCTCTCCTACTGAACAGTATATTATCAAGCATCACAGAAAAGTCTGTATTTATAAATAAAGTAGCCGTACACTAAAAATGGCCTTTGCATTCTGAGTTCCTTAAAGTCTTGGAGGTTTTGGGGGGGTTTTTTTGGTATTTTTTTTTTCCCATCTTTGCCCAAATCTCTTCTGTAATCAATTTCACTAGAGGAAGTAGATGAAGAATTCTCACATGAAGTCTGGCAGCAAAGAAATGAAAAGCATCACACTGCAACAAATTTTCATCTATTTTGTCGGCTAGGTATAAAGAGATATTATAACAGGGAAGAGATGGTATCTAATGTACTGTGAAAAATAATGTCAGGAAGGACAGTTAAAAACTCTCCAGAGCCCTTTTCTCTGCATTGAAAAGGACTTCTACTGATTCAAAGGCATATGCTTTTTCAGCTGCTTCTTACAATGCCTTTGCAACACTGAAAAGCAAATATTAAGAAAAATTGTATCTGATTAGAATTATTTTTACATAAAAACTATTTTCAAAACTAGCAGAATATGATCCATTTATAGACTACACATTTCTAAAGAGAGTTGTATAGTGTTCTACTGCTTTAATAACAATAACTAACTTACCATCTCACCTGGAAATGATAAATTTTTATTTCATCTCCCACTTTTTACAGCTACTTAAATGTAATTCCCCAAAATTACTTCACTTCAATAGCTTCAAAAGCTGTACCTGCTTGAGTATTGATCTTTCTAGAAATATTTCAGGTATCTAATTCTTTCATTGGACAAAATTACAGTGTCAGCTGCAATTTTCATAAACTGGAAGCAACAAAAACCTTAGTACCCTTCTTCAGTTTTTGATTATGTAGCTGTTCTCAAAGCTGCAGCAAAGTCAATCATCAAAGCAACAAAGCTACACAGAGACCAATGAAAACTACTGCAACAAAGAAATCTACATCAAATAGGTAAGTAGTGAATTTCAGCTAGTTTTGTAGCTCTTGGCTCACAACAAATGGCATCAAGCATAGGTAGGGGCTTATGGTGAGGAAACATAATAATAATTAGAAGACTACTTGGAAATGTAACTGGGTTCAGTTAGTTTAAGAATTCACATATTATGAGATTTCACAATGTTACAGATTCTTTTTTTCTTTCCTACAAGCCTGCAGCCCCATACATATGATATCTTCTAGTTTTGCTCTCTTAAATATGTATTACACAAACACACATACATGCACAAGAACACTTATTTTTATAATGTATTCTCTGTGGTTATTCATAAAGATACTCAAGGGAGTATTTGGTCCCCATAGGCCCTTGGTAAGTATCTGATGGCAACAATCTCCCAAGTCTGGAAGGGTGGCCTATGAATGATTTTGAAGAATCTGTCCTATGCCACTCCATGAATAAATTTTTCAGTAATCCATAAACTAAGTTTAACAGAAGTCCACTCCAGAGTACCTTTTAGCAGACCTTAGAGTCTTGGAGTGACTTGAACCTAATTCTCTCATACTAAGAGTAACTGCTTTACTGTCTGGAGTGTGGAATCAAACAGAAGATATTTGCTTCTTTACATATACAACACATTATTTTCCATAGCTATTACTGTCTCACCCCTACCTATATTCTTCACTCTAAAATAATTTTTAAAAATAACTCTACACTGTTTCTTCTATGTTTTAAGGAAAAAAAGCCAAATCTTTATTTTTAATAATACTTTCTCAGTGAGCTCTGTGGAGAAATGATATTACCTGGGCTTGTGCTTGAGAAAATTCAGTTGTGTTGTGATAAATGACAGAGGATAATTTCACACATTTAAAATAGATATACCCCAGAGTATGTGATTTCTGTTTACCTCAGCTGTTTTACTTAATGGTTCCATTTAACATTAAAAAGGATAAATAAAATCTTCTCAGTTAGTACTGCTGGACACGGTAATGGAGAATCATATTCTTCAGTGTTTTTCCTTATTACATTTCGTGTATGTCTGGATATGTACCTACATGAGATAATGTTCTGAAAAGTACTGTAGTTTTTGTCTTGATTATTGGCAAATAGTTTGAAAATACTGAGCACTGAAACCCCTGAGAGCAGGAGAATATCAATATCCAGAGAAGAACAACGTGCATGTTTGCAATACAAAAGAGGAATATTGATTTGTGGGGAGTTCACCCAAATTAATTGTGCCAGCCAATAAGAAGCCACCATCAATTATTTGTTTAGCTTGAAAAGCATGAGAGTTATGAAAAACAGACTTCTCCAGACTAAAAGAAAATGCACACATGTGGAAGAAACCTGCACAGTCAAGCATAAATAATTGTGAAGAACTGCAGTTATATAATTGTTTAAAAAAATTTTATTTTAGTAAAACAGGGAAAATGGATGGAAGAAAGGAAATTAATTAATCAAGAGGGAATCTAGTTGTAAGTGAAAAAATATGTGTATATTAGGAATTTATGTATAATACACAGCAAGATAAAAAAATGAATCCGAATATCTTACTGATAATTGGTTTGACATCACTTGAAATGAAAAGAAATGAAAATTTTTGATGATGATTGAAAACAGTGAAGAGCAAAAGGCTGAAACAAGCCGAATTGATTTCCTATGAAGGGAAGAAAGGAGAGATTCTTTTTTTGCCAAAATCTACTATACACACAGCCAAAAGAGGCACACAAAAGCACTTTCTGCCTTGGAGAAAATGGGAAAAGATAGAGATCAGTTACAAGGAAATCATCCAGAGATTGCAAGCCAGTTCCAGCTTTCCATGAAACAAGAACTGGACTGGAGGGAAACCATGTCATCTTAAGTGGGCTCTGGAAACCCTATGGAGATGTCAATGAAATAAAGACTGATGTCATAGATGATCATCATATCCACTGCCAACTTCAGCTAGTGTTAGTACATACTGATGTACCAACACTACCTTTATTGGAAGAATTGTCTCTGTATTGCTCCCAAAACCTGAAAATTCTGTAAAAGCAAGTTGAGCTGCAATGAGAAAAAATGGTTTCATCCAACAGTTCAAAAGTTGACTTAAAAAAGAGATTGTTTAATCTGAGTGATATATGTATACTCTATTGCTCTTGAAAAAAAAAAATACAACCCAACAAAACTGCTTGCAGTTAAGATATATAGGAAGCGAAACAACAGCTAGTATAGTTAATTTGTTCCTGGTTACTAATGTAGCTGAACTTAATATATTTTGAATTCAGTGTCCATAGCAGTACAATTCCAGTACATTGATCTGATTAATGATAACATACCACAGCATAAACCTTGGATTTGGTGTGTCCTCTAAAGACAAAATTAAGGAATTGGGTTTTCTAGCAGCTCGGTAGCAGCCCATCAACAGGAAACTAAGTTTCTCAAGTTATTCCTTTTAAAAAGTTATCCCTAAAAGTGGGAAGTTTTTCATTTCTGTCGGTGCATTTTCATTTGTCACCATTGTGGATAGTTCTTCAAAAGAAAATGTAATCCAATTTAATATTCTGTGGCATAATGTATGCATTCATCTAAAGGAAGACAAAAACCACCATTACCTTATGTGATACTGCAACCAATGCCAAAGGCAGAAAGATATAAAATATAAATGTAACATTTTTTAAAAAAATTATTTTAATCATGTAGCTTCCATGCAACCAGCAGAAAAGCTACTTTAACTGAGCTTTCTCCTTAGAATTGGATCTGAATTATCTTGATGAGAAATTCAACATGCTTTGAAACATCTGTTTCAGGAAAATCAGAATTTGCAGTTCTTGAAATACCTCTGGTAAGTGAAAATGCATATCAGTTTTCCACTGGCAAATGAAATACCTTAGAAGACAGCATGGATTGTTGACTTAAACATATAGAAATCAAATTCTAACACAATTTCACATTTTGCAAAAAGGTATGCTTCTACTTTACTCACTCAAATCAGGTATGGATGTAACTATAAATCTGTGAAATAAAACCACTAACACCCAGAGGTAACTGCAATAAAATCCAAAATACTCTATTGTGTACTTTAATAAAAGGGTCACTAATGGCAGTAAACAAATATGTAGTTCTCCAGCACATAAAAAATGAATCCCATGATCTTACAGTTTATAGGACAAGACTTGCCAGATCTTTCTACTCTATAATACAGCATGGGTAGTGCAATACAGCACCTTTCCACTTAGGTGTATATGTGTCTACAGGCATCCTTTTTGTCAAAGATATAGATGAGCAGAAAGCAATAAATGTATAGATAGATCTGGAAAAAATCATCCCTTATTAGGAAAAATAAGCCTGCTTACAGCTGTAGTACTGCTATTCCTAGGCTGAGCTTTCCCAAACTCTCTTCTCTGGTTAGACATAAATCACACCATATCTGTAATATGTCATTATTGAAAAATAAGATCCTATTTCAGAAATCAAACAGCTACATCTTTCAAGGTCAGTGGAAAATCTCATGTTGTTCTATCTGATTTTCAACCCAAATGAGAAGTATCTGAAACTAAAACACAGCAAATCCCAAATGATCAGAGTAGCAATGGAAGTGCAATGATTAGTTCCCAGTTCCGAGGACTGGAAATCTTAATGATCTATATTAAGGAAAAAATATCTCACTTCTCTTCCTCTAAGCTTCACTCTAACAACTCACAGTCACACAAGACCACACATACATCTATAATCATGACTTTGTTCTGGACAGAGCACATTATCAGGGTATTGTAATAAGAGTAAAATGATCTTTCATAAAATGAGAGTAAGCATAATTTCACGTGAAGAATCACATTCAAGGGAGCAGTTAGTGCGTCAGTGATTACTTTTTTCTTTAGAAATGATCATTTGATGTCATTTAATATGATGGACAATAAATGTGGATCATATTCCAAACGACAAAAATATGTTCTGAGTGCCTATTTAAAAGTGAATAAAAGGTTTATGTTTGGCAAGGTGAACAACTATCTATTGAATGCTAAAACACTGAGAACCAACATGCCTTTTTTCCTCATGCAACAGTGTCTGATAAGCCTTGTATGTTTCAAAATTCAAACTTAACTTTCCTTCTTCACATAAAAAATACATGTCATTTAGTTAAACATATTTGAGCCTCCTAATAATTTTTGTACACTGGTTGACACAATCAATATTTCATAAATATTTACTTTTTACTTTGACCTTTATATTTAGATATGTGTAAATCTTAGATTTAGAAAAGTAAGGAAAACAATGTACTTCACACTCTCTCTATGATTGAAAAGTCTCAGAGGTTTCAGTGGCAGAGAATTTTTCTTCTTCTAATTCTGCTAAGGACAGTCCTGTATGTATAACCTGTACTTTGGCACTGTTTTCACAGAATCACAGAATAATTGCAAGGGATCTCAGGACTGTGTACTCCAACTCCCCTGCTCAAAGCAGGTTCAGCCAAAACAGGTTGCCTGGAGCTGTGTGCAGTTGGGTTTTATCTCCAAAGATGGAGACTCCACAGCCTCTCTGGAAAGGCTGTTCCGGCATTCAGTCACCCTCATATTCAGACAGAAATTCTTGTGTTTCAATTTGTGCCTTTTACATGTTGTTGTTCTGTGACTAGTCACCATTGGGAAGAGTTTATTAATGACATTAACAAATAAGAACTTTCTCAGTGGGAATGAGGAGGTACAAAGTATGTCTCTTAGACAGAATTGGGATGAAACATATAATCTTTGTAGAGAATAAGAATACAGCAACACTGAAAAATGGAATCAGCCCAGGAGCAGAGCTGAGCTTAATTAGTCTCCTTCACAGCCTAAAAAATAGATTCTGTTTTTTCTAACCCATGTAAGGTTACAGTTGCAGCCTTGTCTGTAATTCTGAGCACCATAGTTCAAGAAAGTCCCTATCAGTTGCAACAAGGCAAGAGGAAAAAAAGAATGATAAGAGGTATATTAGCAAACCTTCTCAGGAACAGCCAAATGGTTTAGTTTACTTAGCTCAAAGCAGAGAAGACAGAAAGACAAAAGAGACAACTGCAAGATGATATTCATGATATACACAATGCATAAATACACGTTTTTTCTAGAACAGGGGATAACACTCCTGCGTCACAGTGAGGAAGATTCAGGTTTGATATTACAGAAAATGTATCTTTTGCAAAGGTAGTGGAGCACTGAATTAGATTTCTCTGGAAAGCATCAATCTCCCAGACTGTAAACATATGAAAATATATATTAGGTGTGGCATAAGTATGGATCCCTGTTGATCATAGGCTAAATGACCTCTCAAAATTCATGCAGTCCTATGATCCCATAATAATGAAGTTGCATAAACAGGAGCTTATTAATTATACATGCAATTAAATAAAGTTAATCTGTACTGATTTAAAAATAAATTAAGAAACATCAACTTATCTCTTGGAAAAAATGAAATGAAACACACTGTTTAAGCAGAGAAAGGACTAAAAGTAATATGGATCCATAACAGTAAGAACCAAAACTGAATAAAATTGTAGAATTATAGCTTATATAATATTTTTCTTAAGAACTGAACTAGAATTAAATTACTCCCTGAGGAACAGAATAATAACTGGAATCAGTTCTTTGTTACAGAATTAAAGCAACACTGCTGTGTTGCTGATGCTGACCCAGTATTTCGGGCTTCCTTAATCTATTTCTTCCTAGATCTATGATTTATGACATCTGAGAACTGACCTTTAAATTTCTGCCCTAACAAGCAGGTTTATTTGCACTCCTTAGTAATAAAAAATAAAGGCCTTCAGGCCAGTAAGTATTAACTTCTTTTAGCATATCACATTGTCTCACATATAACCTCCTAGAATTTGTGACAAGCAATACTATTTGAGTTCTAACAAGTTTCTAGTCTCTAAAACAAATCTAATTTTTATTTTCCAGTGTCCCTTATTGTGCTGCATAACAGCTATTTCTAAAGGCAGCAGAAAACTACCCTTCTAAATCAAACTGGCTTCTGAAATGCAATGCAGCAAAGAAAACATAGACTTTTTTTTTTTCCTAACATGGCTATGAAATAAGCATTTCTATTAAGTTTATCAAATTTGATAATCTAAAGTTTATCAAATACCACACATATAAATTGTCTTTTTACTTACAAACTATAAATGTCATTTTTTTTCTTGTTATCTCTTAAAAAATGTGTTATTAAAGTCACTGAAAACATTTATTTAGATATTTTTTTATACAGAGGCTGGGCTTCTTTATGACAGATAATAAATATTTTGGGTCCAGGGTGTGGTGTCTTGAAATCCAGGTGGATAAAAATACAAATACATATATATGTGGACTTCTATGAGAAGAAAATATGAATCTTTATTTTCTCTTTAGAGATACCAAATTGTGTTAATGTCACATCAGAAGTTGAAGGCAGTAATTTGATTAGAAGTATTTCTCTAAATTATTCTAGAAGTCAATATTGGTTTATGTTAGTTACAGGAGTAGAGGCACTTCTAAGAGAAATCTCAATTGTGTCACTATATTATTCCCAAATCTTCACTTCTACTCTTATCTTAAGGAGGAAAGAATTTAGGCCACTGAGGTATAGATCAAAGCAGTGGGCAATGTGAATTCTTATGGTGAGATGAAATCTCCAGGAGCATGTGGGGGGGCACTTGCATTTATGATGATTGATAGATTTTTAAAATGAAGATTTACTCAGAAATACCAAAACCAAAGGCACAATTTCAGATAGAATAACGGGTTCTGAGCTGGCAGCTGCAACGGACTCCCATCAATGTCAATATAAAACAAAAAGGAACATAACCCCCCGTACTGATTATTGAGCTTTTATATTACAGGCAGCAACCTATTTCCCTTTATTTAACAACACTAAGTAGCACATGGGTAATGTAGGACTGACAGTGGGGAGAACACCCCTCATTTCTCTGTGTGTACCTACATCAGGAGGAGGCTGAATTACACTTCTAAGTCTAGACGTCACCCGTCCAGAAACAGGCAAAGTTTCAGTACTGTCTAGGTTCACAATAAAATTGTCTGACAGAATTACTCTACTACATCAACTACCTTTCTGAAATTTATCCTTTTTATTTTATTTTTTTAAGTGCATTTAAGAAATACAAATGGTAAAGATGCAAGAAGATGTAAAATTCATTGAGGCATATTAAATAATTTATTTATAAGCACTAGTATTATGAACAATGAACCAATACCACTTGACAGAACTGTTCAAGTACTTGAAATTATAACAGTTGGCTTCACTAACATAGTTTAACACAGACAAAACAACACATTTCGTTAGTTTCATAAAAGGCTAAAGCATTTTGTTGAAGTGAAACCAAAGTTATAATAGGAACAAAAGAAAGCAAAGAAGCACTGATTTTCCAAGGTGCTGATCTACCTGTAGGATCTTGTGCAGACAGTAACACTTTGAACAGAGGTTCACCATCCTGGTCTCAATATAGCAGTGAATTGTTAGAAAACTTAGTAAGTGAGGTTATCAAACCAATCAGAAGATGCACACACATCCATGTATTTAATGTGCTATATTATGATAATTTTCAAGAATGTGTGTTAAAAAATGAGTTAATATTCTAACTGAATCAATGGGTTATGGAAATGAAAAGAAATATAACTAGCCCTTTCTACTACATTTGACCGAAGAAAGTTTGCATTAGGAGAAAAAATGATCAGATCTGTAAGACACTAAATACCAGAAATAGATAACTTAAGCTTGTAAATATTTGCATTCTAGATGTGACAGTGACATACAAACACAGACCTATAAGGAATTAGCAAAGTAAAATGATTGAGACTCCCCAGAAGTTCAGATAAACATGTACACATGTTTATTACAGCAGGACTTTTGAAAAATAATTTGCTGGTCTCATCACTCAAGAAGCGCATTCCTGAAAAGTTTAAAATTACTTAAAAATATTCTAGAGTTTAAGGGAAAAAGAGGCTCATCCAGTGACTAATTAAAATGACAGAGCATTCATCTGACTCATTGGTTAGTCACAGTACTCTAAGCAGTAAAAAGTCTCATTAGTCTTTTAAACATTTATTCCTTATTCTACATGAAATTGATACTGAATCACTTTCCTAGTGTACAGCAGGCACTTATTACACAGGGAAAGCTTTGAGAATGAAAAGTTTATAAAATCTCTGTCAATCTCTCCTACATGTTAGGAATGATTCATTATAATGGGCTGTAAGCTGCAGGGTGACTCTGAAAGGAAGCCTGTAATTAACTTTGTTTCATGTTTTATTGATAACATTTCCTGTTTTCTGAGATCTGATCATAGATCTTGAGCAACATGCAAACCATTCTGTGCTTAGGTACCCTGGCACTGGGGGATATATGCAAAACTAAATATTTTAGATGCAAAATGTATCACATCCCTTGTGATCTTGTCCTGGGTCAAGACAGGGAGCTGGGGGAGGAAGAAGGTGGGGAGTGAGCAAGTGGCTGAGTGGCTCTGAGTTACCACCTGCGCTAAAACCACTATCTCTGTATACACGTTTAGCTTTTCCCTTTTCTGCAACCTCTTTGATGTTGTTCCTATCTCACACTTGACAATATGAAACATGAAAATCAAGGTTCTTTTTTACTGTCTTGGACCAGTATTTACTTGTATCAGTCACGGACATGCTGATAGAGAATATGAAAAAATGCATACTGTCCCTTGCAAAAAAACATATCTGCACTTTGAAATGCTATAGATATTATACTTCAGAGAAAATTTGAAGTTGCAGACAATTTGCAGTTACAAACATGAGGAAAGATTAATGGGTGTGGATGAACCTTCTGGTATCCTGGAAGCAAGTCACCCACAGATTAGGCAAAATATATAGTTTTTGGCAAAACTAAAATCAAATTTACAAAATGCTTAAAATACCATGGACTTTTTAGGAACAGATGGTGTGAAAGGCATTTAAAATCCCTCTTGTAAACTGTGTTTTACTTCATATAAACAATATAAGCAGAAGCTCAGAGACCAGGATCTTTCTCCAAATGGATTTGACCCTTGTCTTCAAATCTGGTATCACATTCCTGATGAATTAAGTTTGAAGTTTTATTTTCAGAAAGAAACAATTTCAGCAGGATTACCTATCAGAAGACCCTTTTATTACATGATTCAGACAGTGGGAGATTGAAAAAGTGGCTTAAATCTTCTACTATTTGCAAAGAAACATTCTTTTGAGAATCTGGAAAATCTAGTCCTAACTGTGGCTGTGTATTCCAAATTGAAAGAATTTGAAATGATTTTTGGAGTAATTTTAAAATTATCATAGCAGTTTTTGCTGTGAAGTTCTATTTCCCAACTCTTCTCGTTATTTCTACACCACTTTAAATACGATCAACATTAGAATCACAGGCTTCAACCAAAAAATTGCTTGTTTTATGTTTCTTTTGTCTTTCATTTCTGAGCTTTTGTGGTACATCCACTTCATGTTTCTAAGTTCCAATAGCTTTCTTAACTATAAAGCCTCGGTCTGAGGAGGTCTCTCTAGAGTGATGAATGAAGTACAGATTAATTGGAAAAAAAAACCAAACAACGCAATGCAATCACATAATTAAAGACTCCATTATAGAGAAGAAAGAGAGAAATTAAAAATGCAGATATACACATATTTCTGATTTTCCTATCTAGTAAGTGGACTAGTTAGCAAACAATGCTATTCCTTCAACACTATTTTTCTGCCTGTGCACTTTCTCAAATTCAGACTTGAATAATGATGGAAGAAGCGACATCCTTGTCTCTAAATTGGAGAGACATCAATTTGATAGGTGGACCACTCGATGGATAAAGAACTGGCTGGATG